>JANTPZ010002928.1:0-55594 GCA_025593235.1 Vachellia pachyceras
ACTACTCTTTCTTACTTTCCTCTTTCTTACTTTTTCTCTCTTTCTCTTTCTTACTTTCCTCTTTCATACCCACTTTTTCTTACTTTTCTACCTCGAAATCTGTAAAAGCTATAACTTCCCAAACATAAATCACATTTCAAAACCTAGATTTTACCTCGAAATCTGTGAAACCTAGATTTCAAACCTAGCATCCAAACCAGCCCTTAGGAGTTGAAAGGAATTGCTATTAATGCGACATGCATTATATGTATGTTTAATTTTTTTCTTACCCATGTTAGTTTAATTCTCTGAATTTTATGTTTTTGTGTCATATGTAATAGTATATTGCTGCATGTTGTACACACAATCCTGCTATGTATTATTGACTAAGACCATGCCCATCTCTTCGTACTTGATCTGCACAAGTTAACGATCGACCAAGTTATCTTTGAACAGTTCCTATAAAGCAGTTGAGATCTCTATTCAATTAAAATGAAATTAGTCAATAATTAATATTAATAATAAAGGATATAATTAGTAAAATATAATTTAATATGAAAATTAGAAAACAAAAAAAAACATGGCCTTGAACCTCTTTATTCATTCGTTCCGATAGCAAATAAGAAACGCAGTTTTATTACAACGAACTGAGGGAGGGCCGCCCTTGCATTAATATTCCGAATTGAAAAGTCATTCACTCAAGATAAGAAGAGAAAATCCCAAGATAATAGATATACAAATTGAAAAGGCCCTTAAGATACATATATTGGGTTTGTCTAGGAGGCTGTTTATCTCCCTAAAAGTCATTTTCAAATAAGTTAAGATAAAATTCCTCTTATATATTTATTTTGAAATCTGTGATCGTTTTTTAACAGAATTCTCAAACACATCCAGGTTCTGACCAATCAGAACTTGCAAGATCACTTTGAATACTCTCTCGTACGTTGCGTAATAAATATATCAATCCTTGTGCTACTTGTCTTTCTTTTTGCTTTTTTGACCGACCTGAAACTTCTTCGAAAATTTTAATTTAATATATCAAACCTAAGCCCACCAAACCCACAGCGCGCTCTCGTGTTTCTATAGATATAAAGGTGGAGCCACGTACACAGAGCCACATATTGTGGATGAGGTTCGAGTAAGTTAAAATATATACAGGTTTGGTTCTGCAGAAGCAACGAAGGGAAAGATCGATGGCTACAGGTCTCTTAGGTAGAGGAAAAGAAGATGAATTGAGCTTCGTGAACGGTTCAGGTTCTGAAGCCTTGATGTTATTACTGATGATTCTTGTGTCCATCTCACTTATCTCGATGGTCATATTTTCTTGTGGCGATGACAACTCCTCCAAGCCTCGAAGAAGATGGGACGGCGGTGGCGGAGGTGGTGATGGCGGAGGAGGAGGATGTGGCAACGGAGGAGGAGGATGTGGCGGCGGGGGAGGTGGTGGTGGTGGAGGATTATAAACGAAATTGGTACTTCGGGAATCTGGATCTGTACTTTTATTTTTTAATGATGATCTTGTAGTTGATTTAAATTCATGCATAGTATTTGAATTTAATAATGATAAAGATAGTATCTCATGCGGCCCAAAAAAATTAATGTTTATCGTCAATATTAATCAATATAATTACATGTGAAAGTGGTTTAAATAAGTCTTCCTCGTAAGTAAGGTTATTTATTTTAGTTAATTAAAATTATTGTGAAAGCGGTAGCGTTATTAAAAGCAAACAGCGGAAATATAATCATTTGCTTATTGCAGAGTGAATGTATACAACGATTTAAATATCTTGTAAATTATAAATACTCCACACAAGACAGGTTATATTTTGAGAAGTTAAATAGTTTTGGTGAGTTAGCAACATTAATTGACGATCGGATGACTAGTTCAAAAGCAGAAGTATTAATTAATACTTTAGGAAACACGTGTTAGAGATTGTCAGCTAAAGGACGAACTAAAAAAAAAATTTAATTCCAGAAAAAGGAATTAGTTGTAGACATCTTATATCCCTGGCTACCGCCAACTTATATATTGGGTTTATTTAGTAAAGAGTTAATTAAGATTAAAAGTATGCTTAATAATATTTTTTCGTAAAAATGAGATAATCCTCTCTTTATATTTACATTGATTTACATAAAAATACTTTTCTAGTTCGTTTCCAAATGAGACCATTAGGTGATATTTTCATTTAGTGTTTGTAATATTTTAACCTTAAATTTAACATTTATTTTCACAACTTATTTAACATTGTGAGGCCTAGTTGGAGCATCTTCTCTGAATGTGTTTTCTGCATTAAAATGTTGAGACATCACATCAGCCAACTTTTATTGCAAGAGAGAATCATGTCAGAATTGTGATGTACATAATTAATTAAATATATAATTACTTGAAGTCCCAATTTATTCAATTGATAATTATTCGAATAATAAATTTAATTTTATGTAATTATTGATTATGATTATGATAATTACCTATGTCATTGATAAAAAAATTGTGTTAAGAACAAACGACCATTATTCAAAGGACCAAAAATATCTGCCATTTTCCCACGGGCACAGATAAGAACATGAAAAGCCACAAATGACTATGGCTTTGATTTTATCTATTTGAAGTCCAAATAAAATGTCCTTATATGCATATGGATTCCAATTAAGGCAAGTACTTAAATGATCTCACTCCCATGTGCTCCGTTAAACATGGTCAGATCCTAGTTAATTAAGCACACGCCTCAAATAATAGAGCACCCTTGATATATGCAAAATTAATTTTAGTTGCAAACATACACAAATAAGTCCTCTCAACATTATAATATAGGATTTCATATATTTTATGTAATATTTTTCATGTCACGACAACGAAAGAGAAAGCCTCGTAATAACTTGATCATCGTCTTCTGGACCTGGGACTACGTTCATCTCTCTAAAGTTTCCAAAATCATGTCTCAAACTTAACCCTAAGAAGCTCGTAGCTGTAGCTGTAGCTGTACCTGTTCCTTTCGTCTCCTTCAACCTCTCTGCTGGTATTTGGGCTTTCATATCACCTGCTCTCCATAGCTCCTCCTCATTTATACATCTCATGATTCCATCTTTTATGTCATTAACCTACATTAATTCCACACACACACACACACACACACATTCTATCTTAATTATCTAAATTCAGAAACCAATACACAAACAATTGGTTTGATATACATGCAGTTAACTGCAAATCAGATAGCTTTTGACCAGCTATTATATATACACAGGATGACTGAAGCCGATTAGGAAAAAGTTTTAAAAGAAATACTCCTAGGGATATGGGCAGCATATAATTAAATAGGGATAAGGGTAAATCAATAAACTGCTTGGACACAGAGTACACATAGTACATATCTGTTAGATTCAAGTATTGTTTATCATATATATAGTTATGACAAAATGAAATTAATTGTGAGTAAATATTGAGTTAAAGGAAATGTACTGTTATATATGCTTGTCACTACCTAGTGTCAATATTGACCTAAGCTATTATCATTGACATTGTTCTAATTAGAAAGGGGAGATTTTTAATTTTAGTTATCTTCCCATTTCACTTCACTCTCAGTTTCCTCTGCCTCTTCACTTCCATTTGTGACAAACCAGCCCTAAAATTCAATTCGCGTTATATCAGTAATCATTCGTACGCACCTTAGCATCAAATTACGCATGAGTTGAGGAGAAGACTGGAGCGCAAGAACTACGTTGGTATACATGATCATGGATAGAACTAGGTTTGGTTCTCTGAAGGATTACATGGATGCTCAGCTGTCATCATCTGTAAACAATGACATATTCTTCTTTCCTTTTCTGTTAGGACGTATCTGCATGGCTTTACGTAGATTGCGAAATGTGTGGGATCAGATCATCATTGGCGTATTTCATGGGATCTGACAAATTGATGCCTTGTATATATTTCATTACCATGAAATGAGAAATTGTATTCTTGCATTGCAAAATTATCATGGTATCAGAGCGAGTTCGATTCTGAACCAAGGGAAGGTGAGCGATGGCAGCAGAGAAATCGAAGAGCAGCCCCGATGTAAACTCTTCCTATTTTCTACATGCCTTGGATAATCCAGGGCAGGTATATGTGAGATAGTTGCTCACCGAAATCAATTATCCAGAATGGGTCAATGATATGACGAACGCACTCCTGGCAAAGAACAAGATTGGATTTGTCGATGGGTCGATAACTCAACCTGCAGCAGACTCCGATCTCCTATCTCTATGGATTCGCTGTGACGCAATGGTGAAAGGGTGGCTCAAAAGCACCATGGAAAAGGACGTGCGAAAGAGTGTACGATATACGAAATCAGCGAAGGAGATCTGGGCAGATTTATCGGAACGCTTCGGGAAAGGCAGTGCACCAAGATTGTATGAGCTTCGCAGAGACATAGCATGTCTGAGACAAGAGAAACAACCAGTCGCCCTGTACTATACAAGGCTTAAGGCACTTTGGGATGAACTGCTATCCATCAACCCTCCACCAAGGTGCTCATGTGGAAAATGCACTTGTGGTGTCGGGAAGCTCACTGCAGAAGCGAAAGACAGAGATCAACTTTATGATTTCCTAATGGGTCTGAATGAGGAGTTTGGGACAGTAAAAACCCACATTCTCAGTACAAAGCCGTTGATGAATGTGGGCTCTGCGTATCACCTAGTCTCGGAAGATGAAAAACAGAGGCAGGTGTCGACCATGCAGAGAACTGGCTCAGAGTCGATGGCATTCCAAGTTCGAAGTGGAGTTTTGAACAGAGTGATAGAAGATCGAAGAGATGGAAAGAAGGAGAAGACCCGATGTACACACTGTCAAAAGCAAGGCCACTCAGAAGATAAGTGTTTTGAGATCATAGGGTATCCCCCAGACTGGAGAAAGCTGAACAGAGATAGAAGAGAAAGGCCGAACGCATGGAACGAGAGACGAACTGGGCCCAAAGCTGCTTATGCTAATGCGAGTGAGAGTCCAATACCAGGCCTCAACAGCGAGCAATATGAAAGGCTTATGCAGACCTTGAAGAATGAGCTCATGAACCAGGACGGGAAACAACCTGTTGCCAACATGACAGGTAAGTGCACTGTTGATTTCGATAAAATATGGGTGATAGATTCTGGAGCGAGTGAGCACATAACATGTGAAAATAAGCCTCTGCAAAATGAGATAAAGGGTAATTACTTACCAGTTAAAATTCCAGATGGTAAAGGAGTGCCAGTAGAGTCATCTGGGAGCCTGACCTTGAGAAATGGGATGATCCTGCGAGAAGTACTTAAAATACCAGAATTTAAGTGTAACCTTTTATCAGTTGGGAAACTCACTCATGATGATGATTTTGTCGTGATTTTTGTAAAGGGACGATGCGTGATAATGGATCTACACACGAACCGTGTGATTGGACTGGGGAAATACTGTGATGGAATCTACACTCTTGAAGGCACGGGAAATTATCAGAGGGCACTGATGGCTAGAAGGCCAGATCAATCAAACGTATGGCATTTGAGGTTAGGACACATATCAAGGGAGAAAATGAGGCTGTTGAATTTTGATTATCAATTTGACTTCTGTGATTCGTGTAATAAGGCAAAGAACACGAGGTTGCCATTTAATGATAGTTACATTAAGAGCAAATCATGTTTTGATCTCATACACTGTGATGTTTGGGGGCCATATAGGTTTCCTTCGATAATTGGAGCACAATATTTTCTCACAATAGTTGATGACTTTAGTAGGGCAACCTGGGTTTTCTTGATGAAGAATAAGCACGAAGTGAGTAATATTCTGATCAATTTCTTGAATATGACTGAAACACAGTATAATGCACGAGTTAAACAAATGAGAATGGATAATGGAATGGAATTCAAGTCATCTGAAATACTAAGACATTGTGAAAATAAGGGAATAATGATCCAGACTTCATGCGCGTACACCCCTCAGTAGAATGGAGTAGTAGAACGCAGACACAGGTATATAATTGAAATGGCACGAGCATTGAGGATTCATGCGAACCTGCCCAAGGAATTCTGGGGAGACTGCGTGCTCAGCGCTGTACATATAATAAATAGATTACCAGCGAGGGCAATCAACAATAGGGTACCCTACGAAGTCCTAATGAAGAAGAAAGCTGACTATGGGCATCTGAGAGTTTTTGGGTGCTTGGCATATGCTCATGACTTAACCAACACTGACAAGTTCGAGGCAAGGGGGAGAAGGTGCGCTTTCATTGGCTATCCGAGTGGTCAGAAAGGGTACAAGGTATTTGATATTGAAAGGAGAAAAGTCTTGGTGTCACGAGATGTGACCTTTTATGAACAAAAATTTCCTTTTATTGAATCACAACTCTTGAATCAGACTCTTCGATCAACATGGGAAGTGCATGATGATGGTTCAAGATCAATAGACTCAGACGAATCACTTTCAGGTGGTACATTTTTGGGCGATCAGTGCGTTGACAATGATAGTGCAAATGATTACTTAACTCACGAGATGGAAAACGATGATGGGCAAGCAAGACGCAGCCAACGAAATAGAGAACCCTCCAAACGCTTGGGTGGCTATGAGGTGGAATTGCCACCTTTACTGATGCAATCAGAAGATAACTCAGAATCCCGTGAGTCTACAGTACATCCAATGGCAAATTTTGTGTCAAATGAAAGGTTCTCTGTTGAGCACAAGGCCTTCCTAGCGACCATTGATGAGATTCAAGAACCAAAGAACTTCAGGGAAGCAATAAGACATGAGCACTGGAGGAAAGCAATGGAAAGGGAAATTGAGGCGCTAGAAGAGAATGGGACTTGGATACTAGAGAAAGCACCACTAGGCAAAAATATAATTGACTCTAAATGGGTGTTCAAGATAAAATATAAACCGAATGGGGATCTTGACAAATACAAAGCACGACTCGTGGCGAGAGGGTTCACCCAAGAGGAAGGCGTTGACTATCATGAAACCTTTGCACCGGTTGCGAAACTGGTGACTGTGAGAACCTTGCTTGCCATAGCAGCAAAGAAGCAGTGGATAGTGCACCAGTTGGATGTCAACAACGCATTCCTGCATGGAGACCTGAGAGAAGAAGTGTATATGAAGATTCCGGATGGTTTTGCGCGTGAAGGAGACACCAGGGTATGCAAGCTAAGGAAGTCCCTCTACGGGCTCAAGCAAGCCTCTAGAAATTGGTATGAAAAGTTCACGGAATCACTAAGATGTATAGGCTTCATCCAATCACAAGCAGATCATTCTCTGTTTATCTACTCAAGGGGACCAATGTTCATCACATCATTAATCTATGTGGATGACGTGATAATAGCTGGGACTCATGCTGAGAAGATTGAGGAAATCAAGAGATACCTGGACAAACGATTCAGCATCAAAGACCTTGGACCATTGAAGTATTTTCTCGGGATCGAGGTTGCCAGGTCCTCGAAAGGGATAGTGTTAAATCAAAGAAAATATGCGTTGGATCTGTTAAGGCAAGTTGGCATGGAAGGATGCAGGCCGTCCGATTCTCCTATGGAGCAGAATTGCAAATTGGTGATCCATGATGACGATGAAGACAGAGATTGTGATGATAATAAGAGTGTGGAGGAGTCAAGTTATAGGAGACTCATTGGAAAACTGATGTACTTGACTGTGACTCGGCCAGACATTGTGTATGTTGTTAACACGCTCAGCCAATATTCCTCAGCGCCTAAGCAAATGCACCTAAATGCTGCTGAGAGAATTTTGCGATACTTGAAAGGAACACCTGGACAAGGGATTTTTTTGAAGAGTGATGGATCATTAGAGTTAGAGGGCTTCTGCGATGCAGATTGGGGAAGAAGTCCACTGGATCGAAGGTCATGCACTGGTTATATGATAAAGTTGGGAGGTTCACCCGTATCTTGGAGGACAAAGAAACAAGGCGTGGTCTCAAGGTCATCTGCAGAATCAGAATACAGGGCAATGGCCAACACTGTAAGTGAGATAATTTGGTTGCGATGGCTTGTGAAGGAACTGGGAGCAACACAAAGGAAAGCGACTATACTGCACTGTGACAACCAGGCAGCATTACACATTACGCAGAACCTGGTCTTTCATGAGCGCACGAAACACGTGGAGATGGATTGCTATTTCGTAAGAGAACGCGTGCGATCGGGAGAAGTGAAGCCAATGAAGATATGGACAAAGGAGCAACTGGCAGACATATTCACAAAGGCGCTCGGGATAGAACAATTCCAGCATCTGAAAAGCAAGTTGGGCATCTTAAATTTACATGCTCCAACTTGAGGGGGAGTGAAGGATTACATGGATGCTCAGCTGTCATCATATGTAAACAATGAGATATTCTTCTTTCCTTTTCTGTTAGGACGTATCTGCATGGCTTTACGTAGATTGCGAAATGTGTGGGATCAGATCATCATTGGCGTATTTCATGGGATCTGACAAATTGATGCCTTGTATATATTTCATTACCATGAAATGAGAAATTGTATTCTTGCATTGCAAAATTATCATTCTCCATAGAGGAGAATCATTAAACTTGTCGTCTTCACAACAAATCCTCAGCCTGTCACTGGCGACTAGTGACCCAACTCCAGCTATTTCATTACGAGGCCATCTCTTCTCTTCAATAGACCCAGTTCTTGTTATTGCGTCCCTTGCATCAAATAGGCGTGAATGTGATTTCTCCATCCTGTTCATATTATTATTGCTCCACTGATCTGAACTTGATCTTGTCCACTGGTTATTCACTATCCCACATGGCTCAAACCTACTGTAGTGAGTTAAATGTACATTTAATTTGCATCAAACGTACATCTCCAACAATGCAGATACACATACATATATATAATTAAATAAATTCCTCCTCCCAATGACGAGTTTTAAATTTCTCAAATTAAACAATGAAGAGTGATATGGGGCTTTGAAATCATACGAATGTTTGGTTAACATGGATGACGGTTGATAGTTTCTGTTACCCATCCCAAAGTGGCCTTGGCCTTTATTGTATCTTTCGTACATCTCCGCAGTGTGTGCTCTTCCTTGAATTCCCCTATTTTGAGATAACACTGAAATATAAAATTCATTAAATAATTTACCATGTTAGCTAGCTTGAAGCTAGAAACACGCATGCACATCAATGTACAACCCGTGTGTGTATAAAATGTTCGGAAATTATACCATGGCCAGACTCATCAAGCTTTTTACTTCGATACATCTGAAATTTAGTAACAAAACACATTATTAATGAGAAGAAAATTTGAAAAAAAAAGAAAAATTATAATATAATTGAGAAAGGAGGATCTTTCTTCTAAATACGTCTTCAACTAATTACAAAACTAGATATATTTTCTCATGTATCATAGTTTGTTATTACATTAATTTCATTGTGTGTGTGCATGTGTATTGGTGATACACTAATGGACCAAATCTAGTTAAAATGTGCACCTGCAAATGACTTTTGACATGGGAAATGCTAAGTCCTCTCACATTCATCAGCTGAAGAACCAACTTGGGAGTTGCTCCTAATTAAACAACCGAAAGGAATTAGTGAATTTGAACACGCAAAATAAAAATCAACTGGTTTTGGATTGGTCAAAATTAAATTTTAAGTGAGTTATATATATAGTAGGGTGATTACTTTCTTGACCACCAAGCCTCTCAACAGCACGAACAAAAGCGAGATGGAGATCAGGAGTCCAACGAAGCCTTGGCATTTTGGACCTCACGTACTGCCTCACACTGCTCGTCGTCGTTGTTCGTTCTCTCATCGCTTCTTGATCATCTATATTGCTTGAGTTATTTCTGCTCATATTCCCTTCTTGAGATGACCTATCGTCAATCTCTCCATTATCTTCATCCACAGCTTCTTCGTTCAAGTCTAATATTGAACGTTTCTTAGTAGGTCTCGTTGCTTCCATTTCACTACCTTCACTCTCACCGTCAGATATGGTGTATATATTCTCCGCCATTATTACTAACTTCAAACTTCTCTTCTGTCGATTTCTCTTCTGTTACAGATATGGTTTAATGAACTCAGAAGGGGGAAAAGCAAGTATGTATGTTACCAATATATAACATGGCTGCCATTTGTTTCTCTTCTTTTTGGTGACAAGATGACAAATATTATTGGAATATATATGCGCAAAAATCATTGCATTCATGCTGTACTGTGTCCTGATTTGAAAAACATGATGACCTTTTTCTTTTGTAAGCGGTCCTTGATATTTTAATGAACTAACTTAAATTCTTCCTACACATTGTTACCATGTACGTATAACTAAATCCTTGGTCTTCGGAAATTCATACTCATCTATAATTAATATTGAACTAGAAGGAGGATGCATCACACTATATATATGGGATTCCGATCCATTAGTGAATATATATGGGTAGAAATATATGAACAAAGATATTTTTAAGAACTACGAGTATATCTCTCGAGAAGTTAAGACGGTAAAATTGAGAATATTGAACCAGGAAGAACAAAAAAAGAAAAAGAAATAAGGTTTACTCCAATCAGATGCGTGTTGGTGGTAAATTAGTTGTTGGCGGATATGAAGCTTGAGGGTTTATTTAACTCGAATTGAACCTCCGATGCAACATTTATAAATTGATCAGACTAAAGATGATTCTGCAGAAAGCATGAAGCTTCTTCAAACTAGCTACCATCTAAAGTCTAAACCAAGCAAAATATATATGCTGATCAATCAGGTTTGATGAGGCTGATTAATAGAGGAGGAAGAATAAGGATCACTAAAGTCTAAACCAAATACATGTACCAAGCTGCAGAAGAAGAGGCGCCGGTTGTTGAATCCTTTGTCTTCTTCGTCGTGGATTCACATGAAGCCAATCACTACTGATGAAAAGCCTATGTGCACGGAAAGAGATAGAAAGAGAGGGACGGAGGAAGAGAGATCAGAGAGAGAGAGAGATTATTACTGTGTGTTAAGATTCCTTTCTGTGTATGGAGAAGTTCTAGATGCGTGAATTATATATATTAACAAGTGGACTTTTGGTTGGAATGATGTGGACAAATGAGTTTCAAATTAATACCGCTATTAATTAGTCATCTCGCTCATCAAATATTCTAGCAGTTTAATAGCATATACAAAATATGTAAAATATTTCATGTAGAAGACGACGGTCGGACAAACAATATCCCTTGTATTTTTTTAAGTTATCAAAATTTTCTTCGTATAAATCATTAAATTTAAGCTAAACAAGGTAGCTAGAGCTGTAATCTCAACTTTTGATTTACTGCACATATATTTCAATAATACATGAGATCAGTAGCCCATATGACCTTGTCAACAAAGGTTAATCAGTTAATAAAGAGTTCTCTTAAGTTTGTTGATATGAAAACCTTATTAAACTTTTTGTTACCAAAAAAAGCTTTATTACCTAAAAAAAGGAAGCATATGACCTCTATTTCGGACACTTGATCAAAATCATGTGACTCTGAGGATGATCTCTCTCTTTCCAATAATTCTTTGACAGGTTGTCCATGCATCCCCATCCCTCCCTCCATCACTCTCTCTTTCTGAGTTGCTTCTTTTGCCTAATCGATTAGTTGACCTCTGCGTCTCACACACTCGTTTGTTTTCGTTGTTAAAACTAATATTAAACCGAACCTAACTAGTTGTAGCCATGTGTGTGTGTGTGTGTGAACTATATATACGTTAATAACATCCATGATCTAATATTATTCAGTTCTTGCTAGCCAGCACTGTTTTTGATTAATTTACTTCACTTCACTTCACTTCTCTTTCCTTTACCCTCCCATTCAATTAGTTTTAATATACGTAAATACATTTATATTTCAGACAACCAAAACCTATATTCTGAAGTTACAAATTTCAGAGGGCGAAAAGCTATTCAACGTTAAGAATGCCAAAAGAAAATTCTTGTTTTGGCATTGAGGACCAAAGACATCTGCGATATACATCTAACGCAAATTTTTCCTTTCCCAGGAAACAAAGAAATTACATCTTTTACACAATATTTCTCTTCTTCTGGTATTAATTAACCCTTTCATTTCGATTCTTTCTCTTTTACAAGGAGGGAAAAAATGTTCTAAACATGTGCGCGTCCTTAAATTCGCGTTCCCAGATATTAAAAAAGTTTCAAATCCCCAAGAGTTTAACAACCCCATGCATGTAGATATGCATGTATAAGACCTCGAAAAAAGTTAATTTCTGTATGTCTTGAAAACTACTGATATATGGGTAACATTGGTAACGATAGGGGTTAAGAAAAGGAGCTAGAAAACATTTGTCCTATGTGTTCGTTTATCAACAAAACTGACAATATTTTTTGTGTCCAAGGTTCCTCATAACGTTATGTGTTTTTCTTGACTTGTTGAATTCCGCTTTCAAATGTTGTCCTAATTATGCTGTATATACAGTAACAGAACAGAATCTGATTGAAGTTGCCATAATTTCCAAAGGGAAAAATAATAAGCAGTACGTTAAAGAACCAAAAAAGGAAAGTAAACCCCAAGATAATTACCTAAATATCCCATCTTATTGGTCTACCTTAAATTCAAACACAAACTAATTCAATGGTTTGCGTAATTTTGACAACTATATTTAGTGAAAAAAAGAATTAAGTATATCCAACTGAATCAGTACTCTTGATCTCCTCATGAAAGAGATCGAGAATTTTCACGGAAAAAATTGAAGATAGAGAAAGAGGATAAGATATGCCGGGAAGGCATCAACCCTACAACTATCAAAAACCCATTAACTATATATGCGTTATGCATGTGACCATTCAAACCCTAGCAATTTATTCTCCTCAAAATAATAGGTATTATTGGGAGATGTGAATAAGGTTAAAATGGTGAAAAGATGGAAGCCAAAAGAAGTAAAAATGGTAAATAAGACAGAGACTGGTCTCTTATATGATATTCCCTCATATTGTCTCATTTGTCGATCTTCTTAACTATTGTCCAAGGATTTACTTTCCCTGGACATCTTTGAGTGATTTGAACCATTTGTCAGTAAACCATAGAGATTAGATACATTTGTTATTTCGTAATTTTCAAGTCTCTGACAGTGTCTGTTTATCTGTAGGTCCCAGTGATCACAGAGAGAGAGAGAGAGGAATCATTTCAAAAGGATTAGGTTTTAGCAAAACGACGCTCAAATTTGACTATAGATTCGTGTGAATGCACCAATTTTTCTGTGTTATTGGAAGACTCAGCAGAGAGAGAAACTCAATGAAGACAAATATTCTAAGGATTAAACAAACCCATAGGATTGGAAAAGTTTACAATAATACTATATAATACTAGCACATAGCCCCGGAGAGAAGAAATATATATTTACATATTATATCAGAGAGAATTCTCTGCGACCTATACGTTCTGAACTTAATTTCATGTTTGTAATCTTTTGTGCATGGGAGTTGACATGTTTTATAATTTAGGAACACTTGCAGAGAAGCAAAGAATCTTGCTCAGAATTACACCTTTCTAAATTACTTATTTATTCACATATACGTGTGTATTTTGTATTTTGCTGGTTGTTAATGTCCGCACTCCAAACCTTCTGATTATATTAAATTTGTATATCATTGTTCACGCACAGTTTCTCAGGGCCAATGAATTTCTTTTTGTTATAATGAAGTGGCCTATTTAACTTTCTTGCAACAGCGATACTATGCGCCTAGACCAAAGAATATACATATATATATAATGGTCAAATTATTCCTCCACTCACATGAACATATAGACTTTTTCAAAGATAAACCAAGCTAAGATTTATGTTAATATCTAAGATTTTTATCTATTTATAGAGATTAGATGGCTAGAGCCTCCACACCTATATAACTGACTGAGCTTTATAGCTAGATATATTTTTCTGCTTTGGCATCCATCATTTACACATGTAATTAGATCAGGTATCAAATTAACGAAAAGAAAAAAAAGGAAGTAAATGGAGAGAATCTATGGCCTCTCCAAGATGCAAATAGGGATCGCACGCTCTCTCTCTCTACAACTGAACGAAATCTCGTCTGTAATAATGCCTACGTTCGCGGCGACTCTTTCGCTAGCTATCACAAAACACAAGTCTTATTGCACTGCACAACACAGAGAGAGAGAGAGAGAGAGTAATAGCATGACTGCATGATGCATGGTTGCAACTAGAGATCGCAAATGATCCATCACATGCCCGTGTTTAGTGGAGAAACCATTTTGGCTACTTGCATTGCTTCTCTCTGTTATCTACTGCGAACTTCCCTTTTGTTTATTTCTAGTTAGAATCTCAAGAAATCATCCCCCCCCCGGGGACTCAATAACTAATATTAATAATAACTTTGATTATCGTCTCTTCCTTCTTAAATTGTCGCCAATGGAGGCAGAACCTTATTTTGTAAGGCTGTCTGTGTTTTTTTTTGTTGGTGGGGGGGTGTTATTTCTCATTGCTTTTGCGAGATAGTGTGGCATGGAAAAATGAGGGTTGCTGTGATGTTTTCTCACTTTGCTATTTAAAATATTGTCTAACACTAAAGGTGAACACATCTATTATAGTAACAATTCAAATTTTGATTTGCTACATTATAAAAAAATAGTCCCTTCCATTAGGATTCATATACTAAATGTAAATATATCTCTAAACGAAAATTTAAACTTTGATTTACCACGAATAGTCCATTCCATGGGTTTTGTGAACCAACTTTGCCTCCGTAATTCTCCTAGTTTTTTAAAGACCATGGGAAATTTTCCCCCTAGAAAAATCTTCCATGTGGCTTGAGATTTTTTAACTTTGAGACAGTTTGCCAAGGCTTTGAACTTTGGGCCAGTTCACTTTGTTTGGGTTACTTTTATTGCCTAATTTTGTAATCTCATGAAAGTAGTTGACAGGACTTTTTATGAAGGATACAAGGGGGTAATGTTCAGTTGTAGTTTAAATAAACGTATTTATCAAGTGTGATGCATAAGTGCGGAGGTCAGAAGTAACTTGAAGACTATTCTACAAGGGCATGGTTATGGACAAACCAAATGCCTAATTATAAACAAAGAATAAAGGGCATGGTTATGGACAAACCAAATGCCTAATTATAAACAAAGAATAAAAGTATTGCATTGGCTTTCGACAACTCATTTTAATAATTCCTTTCAATGTCCCCCCCAACAATGATAAGTCATTCTTGAGAATAAAATACTAAAAACAAGTAGTATTTCACGTTCTAATAACAGGACCCTTGTACAGCCCTCTCCGGATCACAACCTCGTCCGGAGGTTGGAACTCTTCCAACCAAGTCACTTCAGAAACTGTAATTCCATCCAATTCAACGCTGCCTGCAAATTCAACGAGCACCGTCACTATTATGGCCCAACCAAACACAAGTTCATCAGCAACTATTACTATGAATTAAGTACACTACCTGGAAGATTTCTTCTGGGGGACCTCCGGAAATAGCTGCAATGTCTTCCATGTTCTGAAGAATATGGAGGAGCCAATATGTCAAAGATCGCACAAGGAGTTATGGCTCTGAAGCAATGAATGTTTCCTCCACTAGTAGGATAAAGAACCGTAGTTGGGGTCGGCACTGTCATCTCGATATAGGTTTAGCTGCCAAAACAAAAATTTCATCTTTTTTAAAAGAATTTCTCAAAAGAGGTAGGATGAGATGGACAGTTCCAAAACTGCAGAAACTATGAAAGCCAAAACCTTGCAATAAAGTAGATGTCAAAGTGAAATTTAGACCAGAAACGAAAGTTAGCCTTTTCAGTCCCACGGACCAAGGAAGTGACCATAAAGAAATTATTGCTTTTAGATTTTGGTTGAGAATGGGGGGCAGAGCTTGACATAAGTATATCTCAACCCATAACTTAAAACAGGGCTTGCCTATCAAATTGAATTTGGCTCATTTTTAAATCTTAGCCAAGAAGGTTTAACGATATAGCCCGTCTTTCATGTTGACATATGTATTTAAGCTTAATTAATTCCCAAGCAAGCACAGAGGACTACAAAGTTGGGCAGAGCAACATAAGAGTATGCAAAGCTATAAAACACATACCTTCTGATGGATCGCCCCAGCCAGGCAAATCAATCCAGTCATAAGATTTAACATGTAATGATCCATACAAGAGCTTGCTCAGCACTGTCATTCCAGGATGATTATGGAGAGGAATGATGGAGGAGGGGAGCATGCAAAATATTCCTATCTGCAGAAGACAAAATTAAAATGAGGATCAGCTTTAATCTAAGGGTAATTCTGCAGAGGGGTAGACCTCTCAAGAGGTTGAACTTTTGTAAGCGAAAAAACAACAACAACAAAGCAAATTGGTAACTAATGTTTTAATGATAAACCGTTTAAGTCTATTCAACCAATGAGAACTCAATCTCTTGGGAAACCACCTCACGAAGAAATACCTTCATAATAAAAATTGCTAACTGAAGGCCCTATTTAAGTACTAAGCATGATGAAGAGTTCTAAGATTCAATGCTTACAGAGAAGCTCTCACATTCATGCAAATGCAAGTATTTGATTGGTGGCAATGTTTGATGGCTGCCATCACATTCAGGCATTGGACCAGACCAATTACGAACGACTTGGGCCTCCTGTTCAAGGCCAACATCCGCTGGCTTGATTCTTTCTGTAGCAAATATCAAAAGTTAGTAAAAATGAATCAAATATCATATGGCAAGAACAAAGTGAGTTGATGCAGAAAATCAGAACATTATAAGGGGAAAAATGTATAAGCAGAGTTCAGATTATGTCAATGTGTTTGTGTATCTTATATGACATGGACAGCATAAATTAGGTTAAGTCATCAATTAGTCTAACCCGGACCCTTGCTCCCATGAGTTAACCTTACAAGTAAGTCTAGGAATTCACGATACACAAGCAAAAAAAAAAAATCGAGGAAACTGCTAGTTTTGTCCTTCACTGACAGTGGCGGAGCCACCTTTGGTTGAGTGTGTGCAATTGCCCCCACTCAATTTTTAGGTGTCTATGTAAATACCTATTAGATTTTTATTTTGCACCCACTGATTTTTAAGATTTGAATCCACTCAAATTATTTATCCTTGTAAACTTGTTGTCCTTTATTTGAAAATAAAAAATTACGCCCACTGGTCTAAGGTCCTGGTTTCGCCACTGTTCACTGACCAGCAAGGAGCTGAGACCCACTTCATGAACAACGAAATGATACTAGACAAGGGAATAGAGAGAAAAGTATCAAGAATATTGTATTCAATAGCACCTCAGTTCATGAAACTCCCTGTTGATAGCCTAAAAGGACTGCAGCTATCATAACCGAGGTAGTTATCTCCTAACAGTGTATGTATTACAGTAGGCCCACGTCCACAAGTCCATGTTTGCATACAGCTCAGTGTGTAAGATAGCTCACTGAACTTTATATCAGCTTGCATATCTCAGAAGATCTTGAATGATTTCATATTCACTTCTCATCTGGAATATTAACGAGGTATCAAAGCTCACCATCACCAGTGATACTCCAATCCAGTCATCCCTGAGTCTCCATGAATGGCAGAGATTCTTTTACATCCCTGAATGCTTACCAGCTGCATTTACATCAAAATACTGTAATAATTGCTTCATCAGATTCTGATTTGCACCCACCATTAATTTTCCTTTCCTTTTAAAACAAATATTTACCCCATGAATATTGAGGCCAATAGAGAGGACCATTCTGTAACTGGGCTATAAGAGATCGCACACTGTCTTCTTCCCATGATTGTTGAACTTTTACAGCTCGGTTTGTAGCACTTGCAGCAATTGCTGCATGTGTAAGCTCTTCTTATGATTGCTCACTTCCAGAAGAGCATCTGAAGATCCATTCTCATTCTGTAACTGGGCTATCTGTCTTCTTCCCATGATTGTTGAACTGTTATAGCTAGGTTTGTAGTACTTGCAGCAATTGCTGCATGTGTAAGCTCTTCTTATGATTGCTCACTTCCAGAAGAGCATCTGTAGATCCATTCTCATTCCTCTACTCTATACAATTTCATAGCCAATATCCTGTAATCTAAGCAAAGTTTTTAAGGGGTCATTGATCAGTTTCAATGATGAATCTCTGCCCTTGAAGGTATAATCTCGATTGTTGGATGCAAAGACAATGGCCATGAGTGCCTTCTCATATCGAGATGAATTTCTCTTAAGCATAGAACCTAGCTTGCAATAGTTATAGGATGCCCCTGGTGAGAGAAAAACACCCCTAAGCCCACATTAGATAGATTTCTTTCCACATCAAATTTTCTTTAAAATTTTGGTGAGCAATTATTGGAGTTGATGTCATGGCTGTGTTAAGTGTCTGAAACGCATTTTTCTGCTTCAGAAAACTGCACAAATTCTCATTCTTTTTCAACATATCCATTGGGGTCCTACTTAATCTCCGACAATCCTTCATAAATCTTCATTCTATAATATAACAGCCCTTAAGTTCCAGAAAAAACCCTTCGGGCTTTAATACAATACGGAGTAGGCCATGAAACCATTGCTATCTTCTTGGGATTAGCTTCCACAGCCTTGGCGGAAACAAGACATCCCAAATACATGATATCGAATAGGGAGAAAAGGAGAAAAAGTACCAAGAGTGTTGTTATTCAACAGTCATCTTAATACATGACATTCCCTACTTATAGCTCATAGGGATTGCAACTGTCATAGCTGAGTCTTATATTATTAAAACACTATTATTATTCATCATTGGGAATCACGCCTCATGGTAAACGTTAAATAAAAATTAAGAATCGAGTCAGAAAGATTCTTAGTAATCGATGATCAGTTGATGAGTTCACAAGGGATAAGCAAATCGACATGTTATTCATAGGAATGCCAAATTTCCATGAAATTCAGGGCAGGGAAAGCTATGGAGTTGACAACAAACATCTGCCTTTACGGAAAACCCAATAAGAAAAATAAGAAACATACCTAACTTCTCACGAACTTTTTCAAGGGCTTCTTCAGATGCAGGCCCATCTGGAGAAAAGGACGCCTTGCACAGCCTGTAAAGTTTCTGTATATAATATGGCATGTTGCAAAGGCTTTGACCAAATTAGCTAATTAGACAAAAGCCACAGATTCAACAGGCTATTAACACTTTGTAAGCAGCTTTTCGAATGCAGTAGGAACCGGATATACCAACGGACAGTAACTGTATCTTAGTAACAGAATCAAGCCAACGGTAATAAATCTGAACGGCTGTCATTTGCTCCTTCACAGCTAATCTCACTTAGTCACCTATTGAACCAGCAAAAAGTAATAATCAAGCCGGAAACAAACGAGTTTTATTTCAAATACAGATATCACATTAGTCCTAATGTCAAATCAGTATGCAGTACGAATGCAATAATTTGGAAAGATGAAATATGGTTAGAAAACACCAGGTTCAATTACATTTTGCCTTTTAGCTTCTTAGCAGAGGCATCCACAAAAGTAGGATCCCTTTGTTCATGAAAGTAAGTAAATTCACAACAATCAACGGGAAATTAAATAAAAAAAGTGGACAAATGTACTTCTGTAATTACGTTCCACAGAAAATGCAGATGCTAAGTATAAAATGTATTACCCCCAGAACAAAAGGCCAATGCTTTGAGAAGTGGGAACAGGAAATATCCACTGTTAAACCAAGAAAGAGATAAGAGAACAGTAAGCAGAGTGAAAAATGCAAAGATGAGCCAATGATAAAGTTGATGCCAAGGACTTGAAACAAGCATATTAACACTTAACAGACCAAAAATGCGTTTAGGATTAGAAACTGAATGGAATGAAAGTTTTCAACGAAACTGACCAAAAGCAAAATAGAAGTGAGTGGTGGTTGCAGAACATCGTACCTGGGATGACCATGATTGGGGGAGAAGAAAAGCTTCTTTTGCTGCTTCAGATGATGACGACGAGGCTGGAAAAGGTGTAGCATAACAAGTAAGCGAGTGATCGCTGTTGAAGTGAGGGGTAACGGGTAAGCGGTCAAATGGCCTGAGAAAGGCTTTGAATACGTCATCGCAATGTCCTTTCAGGCTCAGATTTGCGGTCGATTGAATTAGTGTGTTTGGAAAAACTTCTCAACACCCCAAAAGTACGTTCAATAATATTTTTCTGTAAAATAAGATAATCTCATTCACATATTTTTCTCGTAAATGGTAAAAACACTTCTCCACCGCTTTATCAAAATGGAGCCACTAAAGAAAATCTGTGTGCCTTTTCTTTTCAACTTTTACGTTCATCAATCAATGAAGATATCTTTATAGCATTAAAACAAATAAAACAAAATAATTTTTAAATAATAAAATTTTATTTTTTAAATGTTATATTAAAAAACTACAAGTAAAAATCATTGAACATTTTCAATACTAACAAATTGACCTTAAAATTGAATTAACGTTTTTAGAGGAAAAAAATTAGAACTGTACGCCCCCTGCAAATGCAGGGCACAATCTTACTTTAAGCATATTTTAAAATAATGACCAAGTGAAGAACTGTAATAGTAAACAAATAAAAAATAATATTCTGAAGCATTAGTAGATCACGTTTATTTATTCTTCGTCTGCATTACTTGTTGGCTTAAAAAATTGGATCCTTTATTTTATGTTTATGTTGCAGTTCAGATAAATTAATGAATCACATGTTTTTGTTGGCTTGTTCTATTCGAGTAATGTATTTTTTTTTTTTACCCGTAAGTCGTAGAAAAATACCACGATTCGGTTGCTGAAAATGGCCTCAGCAACTACAATCCATTAAATCGAAATTATATGAATTTATATGTAGTTTTCAGCATTATAGTACCTTGAGTCATTTAATGGTTTGGCAAGTACTAAACCAAACAACTCAAGTCATCATATAACTATATCCAATCTAGTTGTTTATATTTTTCCTCTTTGGATCTGGGCTTGTTTTTCACCTTTAATTCACTGCCTCAAGCTTACTCATAGATTATATTTTATATGGCGGTCAATCACAGGATTTAAATAAAGTTTAAGAGAGCCCTGTTTTTATAAATTCATTAAAAAGTCAATATAAAATGTTAAAAATCACTTCCTTAATTCCATTGTACTACTTCTACCCTTAATTGTAAGTAGAAGGTAAGTGTTTGATGAGATCAAGCAAGTCAATGGTTATCGAGTGAGGATTGGTTGAGCGGAGTGGCATCACGTAGTCAAATACAAATAATAAGTTGGTGAAATAAGATAGCCATCTCAGAATACGGAAGATAAGTACTTTTACCTAAGTCGAGGTAAATATATGAATGAGATTATCTCGTTTTACGGAAAAATACTGTTAAATGTACGTTTAATTTTTCTTAACACTCCACCAAATAAATCCAAGAGGTGAACTACATGACTGAGCACGCGTGGTACATCAGCGAATATGAATCACGTAGGTTTGTATTGATTCGCTTTTGAGCTCTTCATTGACTGAAAATTGACTGAATGTACTCTGGTAGCTATACTAGTAAAATAGCAGTCTGATGGATTATCATAGTCTCAGTTAGTGCCGAGAATGCGGGCCAGCCTGCGGGTTGGTAGGTTGGGCGGGCTAGCCTGCCATCAGCTCGCTAGGTGGAGGGTTGGGATTTCCCAACCCGCAACCCGCCATGGCGGGTTGGCGGGCCTTTTATTTTTTTAAAAAAATAAAAAATTAAATTCTTTTTTCATTTTTTACCCAATTTTTTTATAAGATTGCATATTTATGCTATTCTCTTTCAAATTCTATGAATAAATGTTTAATAATTTCCTAAAAATAAAATTTAATATTACTTTATCCTTATAAAAAATATTGGGATGGAAAAAATGTAAAGATATATAAGATATAATAATTTTAAAAATTAAAAAAAAAACCTGGTAGCCCGCCAAAAAATGCGGGCAGACCTAACCCTTATTACCGATACTAGTCTCGGTGTCATAAAAATCACAATCAAAACACAACTATGATCTCAAATGTCATAACAAATTACAGGAATTAAGTTTGTAGGGAACAACAAATTAGTTAAGCCTCAAAACGTGATAACCATGATCAAATCATGAGGACTAAACCAAACCAGGCAATGAATTAAACTTTTAAAATCTCAACATTATATTAATTATGTATTGCCGCGCTGGAACTGAGGTCAAGAGTAGAGACCATCAAGAAATGTGTTTGGTTTGTTTAGGAACGTAGTGGAGAAGTGTTTTTACTATTTACAGGTAAATGTGTAGAAAAACTTACCTTATCTTAAAGAAAAATATTGATGAACGCATGTTTCTCCTTTTCCAACGGAATGCTAAACAAGCCCACTTCTTTTTCTTCTTCTGGAGCCATACTCTTTCTCCGATTACGAACTCACGATTGTTCCCACATGATTTACTGTGATAAAAATTTTCGGCTATTTAATTTTGATTTTACTTTGTTTGCATCTCTTATATTATGAGGTTTGATTTATGAGTCATAACTGATAATTACTGTGCTATTAATTTATCAGTTATGGTAAATGAAGTTTGATTCATCTCTATCTCTGGTTACTCCTAAGTTTGATCTATGAGTCATGGCTAATAATCGTGGTGCTGTTAAGTTTTGCATAATGGTAGGGAGGAATTCTTCCAATCAAATGCAGATGTTTCCACTCATACATTAGACCCGTTTGAGAATGTGATGGAGAAGTGTTTTTACGTAAGTCGAGGTATATATATAAAGAAAATTATCTCATTTTTCAGAAAAATACTGTTGAACGGGGTTGTAAGTCTCCCATCAGCATTACCAAACAAGAGTCATTTTTGTGGGCAGTGGTTGAAACATGAAAATGGTCTTGTAAAAAGGCAGAGACTTCTACATTTTTGTTAGGGAAGGGTGACAGAGTTGCACAGCTTGAACTTCATGTTCATGTGTTATTTTGTACGTGTGTTTGTATATGGCGAGACACAATGGATATTACCAAATTGTATCCACAAACTATTGTACCTTGGGATTAGTATTCTTCTAATATTTTGTTTGGGCTGAACTTTGAGCATTGGAGTACCATGTAGAGGTCAAAACCAATAGTCTGGTGGTTGAACTGCTCAGTCAGAATGTTGAAATTGTTTAATTTTTCATTGCAGATAATGGTGGGTCAAACCATGCTTCTAGCAGAACTTCACTGAACACTAATGGCTCGTTTGATACGCAGAATTCATTTTGATGGATATGAAAATGGATATAGATATGGAAATGGATATTGCAATGGAAATGGAAACGAGGTTTAAAAGCATGTTTGGTATGTCATGGAAATGAAGATGGAATACATATCTTTCTTGTATGAATGTTGATTTTTTTTTTGAAATATAACAAAAAAGACTATTTTGCATAAGGGAGGATATTTTAATCCAAAAAAATTGGACTCCATGGAACTCAAATGAATTCCATAGGTTTAGGTATAGAATTGAAATTGGGTATTTAGATGGAGTTGAATTCCACATGGAATTGTAATTCCATTATACAAAACATGTCAACATCGTGGAATTCAATTCCAATTCCATTTTCACCCTCCCATTTCCACCATACCAAATAAGGCATAAGAGACTGGATGAAGATACGGAGAATCTAGCTCTTGAGTGCACATAAATGATTGCATTCTTTGCATTGTGTTCCATTTTCAACTACTGAGTCAACTTTTTCAGATCTACGCCTGGGAAAAAGTTTTTTTTGGGGATAAAAATTAAGTATACGATATGGGGAAGTTAACTACCTTACATCATTTAGGAGGTAAACTTGCGATTTCCTTGGAGGAACCTTTTTTCCTGCTTCTGCCTTCTTAATCCTCAGAAGTAATTCATGCTTAGGTGCTATGAGTAGTTGAGTACCATCTTAGGTTCTATGACATTTTTTCTGTCATGCTCCCTCCCTTTTGTGTCGAATGTTGCTATATGTAATTAGGTATTCAACATAACTCTGTGATAACTCAACTAGTTGCAGCTGATGAATGAGAAGCCTCCAGTGATTCAGGAGTACCAATCAGGAAAAGCCATTCCAAACCGACAGATAACTAGCAACCTGGAGAAGTTTCTAGCTGATGAAAGATGCATGTTAATTCATACGGATTTTAGTTGGAGACACATCACAGTTGTTTGAATTGTGACGAGTTGTGTAATGAGACAATCAGTAGGAGATGCACAACACATGTTAAGCTTTTATTGGTTAATTTTTTTCTTCAAGAGAAGGAGTGCCAAGGACATGATGAATTCATTGGTGAGACTATTGCTCACCATCAAGACAAAATGCTGAATGCCTTTTGTTAACAGTCTTAAACAACGAAGGAAGAATAGAAGATGGAGCATAGAAAGAGATTGAAACACGATAATACTATTTGTACCTTCATTTTATTTTTAATCCTTTAAATTTAAAATTTAATCAGTTATTTTTACCCCATAAATTTTATTTTGTTCAAAATATTAGTGCATATAATATAGCAAAATAAAATTTTAGGTCATTTTATCCTTTGAAGAAAAAAAACTAATGATTCTAAATATTGGGCTTGTTTGAAAACGCGATAGATAATTACTTTTACGTAAGTCGAGGTAAATATGTGGAGGAGATTGTCTCGTTTTACGGAAAAACAATGTTGAATGTGCTTTTAGCTTACTTAACTCTTTACCAAACAAACCCAATATATTATTAAACCAGTGGAAATTAAAAGGCCAACTTATACGGTAAAGAGAAGTAGATGACTCTAGCACACATGATCAGTTCAATCAGTCTTCAGGTTCAGGCACGTCTTCCTCATCTGGTGAAGCCAAAATCCACTCTCCATCATCCCTACGCACCATACTTTTGTTCTTCTCGACCCACCATGAGCCTGGCACCAAATACTCCTCTTTCAAAAACTCACACGACTTGTTCACTAAAGCCACACTTCTCTTTACCTTCATCTCAAACTCTCCTTTTGCCCCATTCCACCCTGCCACCACATGCAACATCGCCTGCAAGTTATGCCAGTCACCTGGATTGTTCGACTTCTTCAAACTCGGCGACTTTCTCGTATCGATCTCCAACTCTGTTGCTGCCGTGTCCATGTACCCCAATAACCCTCCTGGATAAAGTGTTATCAAGTCAATCGCATTCCTTATGTGCAGAACCTTCATATTTGTAAACTTCTTCAACCTCTCGTTGAATGACTTGTTCCCAACTTGAGGTGATCCAAATACAATTGCCGTCACCGGAACGTTTTTTACTCCGTTTTCCACCAAATCAAAAGCACTCAATATCGATAAGCTTGCCCCAAGGCTATGTCCTGATACAACCACACTTGGGTTCTCATCTTTGTAAAGCTTAAGCAATCCATTCACCTTCTTCAGAACTTGCGTCCTCGCACTTGTTTTAGTAAATGGAGATTTTGGGTTGTCCGATGTGTAAATTGCAAGCCAGCCAGCCATCACTTTTGGCATTCCTTCGCTCTCATCGTCGTCATCATTATTACTACTGATACTAATTTCACTTGTTGTCTCTGCGCTTAACAGAACCTTCGCTGAAACAGGGGCAGCACCGAACACATTGATCCACTCGTAATTCCTACCCCGCCACACGACGTGGATTTCACGGTGGCCTGAGGCTCTGGTGACCTCGTCAGAGGTGACGGCGATGTAGCCGATCCAGTTGGACTCACGGTCCCAGGAGTCACGTGACAGGGAGTGAAGGATAAAGGCTTCTGGGACGCTGACCCGTGCGGTGCCGTAGAGAAAGAAGAGGACTTTGTAATCGGAGGCGTTCTCGAGCATGACCTTTTGGAAGAAAGAGGACTTCCCGTAGCGGCTTGAACCACAGTACTTGGAGTTCTGGTCGTTGTTGAAGGCGTCGTAGGTGGCTTGTATGAAGTCGCCGGAGCGAAGGATGAGTTTCCGAAGGTCGAGGTCGAGAGGGTCAAGAAGGCCTTCCCAATTGTTGCTTCCTAGGAGTTCGAACCATGTCGGTCGGCTCTGGGTCGTGGACATGATAATGGCCTATAGTGATAAGCTTGAGAGAGAAGGAAGATAAAGCAAGTAGAATTTAGATAGTAATGAAGAGTGGTGGATTAAGAAGAGAGAGGCTTGTGGATATGGAGGGCGAGGATGAGCCAACACGACCAGTGAGAGAGCAAGGAGGGTAATATAATAATGGAGGACGAAGAAGAAGCCAAGATTATGCCATCAATGGTGTGATCAATGGAAGAAATTAATGTTATACATGATTGATGAATGGAATTTCAAACGTGGGCATAAAATCCAATGGAGAAGTAGGCAAAAGTTCAAAGCTCTCACGAGAGCGTACAAGAGATAAGGTTGTGATAACAAGTGAGTGGTATGGAGAATATTGATCAGCTTCATTGATAGAGACGACGGCGAATATCTTCTCTCAGTACAGAAAATACCTTTTAATTTGCATATTTTGTGATGCTTCAATGGTTAATGTTTCAACCTCAAAAACATCAGTTATTCAGTTATATAGCCTGTGGGTATTAGCACCTGCATGCTCATGTATGGATTCACACAATCGACGCCCAAGTAATTCTTAAGATATAAAACCGTATATAAATTTAATCAACTTTTAATACCAACAATATGGTTGGGTTTATCTTGGATGCTAATGGGTTACGGATATTATATTAAGAATTGGAAGCATTAATTTTTTTTTTGGGTTATAACTAACACATCCAGCATACGTTGAATTCATGTCATTATTCTTAGAGAAAGTCTTAAACAGAACAAATTTGATTATCTTATCATGCATATTATATATATATATATATATTTGTTCTGATCCATTTTAGACCCCATTCTTTTTTGCCTCCCTCATTTAATATATTTTTTTTCTCAAATCACCTTCACCGTTGTCCTCATTTTTTTATCATTTAAATTTAAGCCCCTCATCAAAAGAGGGATATTTAAGGAAAAAATGCGGCACATATTTTTTATACAATAATAACAAATAAACAACTCATTGTCCTAATTTTCGTGAATTAGCTAACCCTGTTATATGAATTTTTAAATTTTTTTTTCATATCAGCGTTACTACATGATACAGTTTGATGATCAACCGGCGTGCAGCAGTAAGTGGACAATCATAAGAATAGTTTTGCCGATTGCAATGAAGATGCGCCTTCTTGTATTGTTGTCATCACTATGCAAATGCAAGTACCTATCATTGCAGCTAGCCTGCAAGACTTCGTCCAACTTGGTCTAACTCTTCCTCACCTTAACACTTCAATTGCATTATAACATTTTTTATGCCTTCGAATGTTACTGCTCGAAGAAGAAGAAAAACTAAAAAACGATACACTTGAAGTTTTGAACAAGTCTACCCAGATACAAGGAATTTTAAAGTGCCGGCCCCTCTGTTTCGTCTTTCTTTTTATTTGGGGGAGTCTGTTGTTTGTAGAAATTCCAGACGCGTTTCTTGTTTCAATCTTGTTCTACACTAAGCTTCATTTTTGGTGAATTTTGCTAATGATTTAACAGAAACATAATTAATGTTGGCGCAAATTCTGCTTCACTGTCTTCTCCCATTCTTAGTAGCTTCTCCATTTCCACATTCACGCGTTGTTTAATCCATTTTGCCCTTTGGCTATAGTTTCTCGTTTTTTTCACCTCTCCTTCCTAATTTTTCCTGTTGAAACCTCACAAATGGGGACGCATAGTGGGTACAAAAGGAAGGCGCAGATAGCAGTAATCACCATTACAGTACTTTCTTCTCTAGCTGTGATCGCTTTGCTAGTAGCCCTCATTTACTATTGCTACAGAAGGAGCAAGCTTTACAGCCTCCGCGATAACCGACCATGTGAGCTACATTTGAACATACATTATTCTTTCTTGCCCTAAATATAAGACCTTATTTGTATTGTAAATTGTACTATAAATGAGGTTTTACATTTGAAACTGGACTATCTTCTCTCGCTTTGTTTTTGTGTGTGTGGGGGAATTAGGAGCTTTATACTGCAAAGTTCCAATTTTTTCTCTTTCCCTGTATTTCCTTACTATATACCAAATAGACAAAGTACCTTCCTTTTCCAGTTAGTTTAATCATTTGTCAACCTCCAGAGTCGAAAAGAACAAGATGCCAGACACAATTCATCACTTGCTTCTCATATTGCTTGTTCATATATTTATTTCGGTATAATTCCCACTTGGATCATTAAAAAGGAAATTGGAAAAGTGAGCTTCATGTATGCTTCGTTCAAGTTTCATAATTAATAGGATTCTTTGGTCTAAAAAGTTAATTATATTTTGCTTGTCTAACATTATTCATTTTATCTTTACTTCTTCTGACTTAGATGAACCTACGGCCTAATTACTGACATATTAACTGTGCTTGGTTTTTTTATTAGATTCTGGTCATAATGGGGAAAGTGACTTTGTAAATCTGCAAGTTGTTGCCGATAATGGGCTTCAAGTGTTTACTTACAAGCAGTTGCATTCTGCAGCCAATGGATTTAGCAAGCCAAATGTAATTGGCCATGGCGGATTTGGACTTGTCTACCGGGGAGTGCTCAACGATGGCCGGAATATAGCAATTAAATTCATGGACGAATCACGAAAGCAAGGAGAAGAAGAATTTAAAAAAGAGGTTTGTTGATTCTTTGTTTTAATCCTGTTAACTTTTTCTAGGATTTGAGGAGAAAATGGATGCATTATTGTTTCATATTGCCATGAATTTCATAGGATCAATGGCATGTAATAGGCAAAGTGTACTAAGAATTGGTTGGCTATATACCTCGTTGTAGGTGGAATTGCTGGGTCAGTTGCGTGGTCCTTATTTGCTGAAATTGATCGGTTACTTTTCTGATAGTAACCGTAAATTGCTGGTTTATGAGTTCATGGCAAATGGGAATCTGAAAGAACATCTTCATCCTTTGAGCAGTAAGTGGTCAATCATTGTTCTGTTTTGCTCTTATTCTCTATGTCAAAGTCGAGTTTAGATGAATTGAACTTGGATTTGTGTTGAGATTTTATTACCTTTCATCCAACTTGTAGATTCTTATGTCACACGGATGAAATTGGATTGGAGTACCCGGTTAAGAATAGCCCTAGAAGCTGCTAAGGGTTTGGAATATCTTCATGAACATGTGAGTCCCCCAGTGATCCACAGAGATTTTAAGAGCAGTAACATCCTCTTGGACAAACAATTTCATGCAAAAGTTTCTGACTTTGGATTAGCCAAGCTTGGATCTGATAAAGCTGGTGGACATATTTCTACTCAAGTTTTGGGCACAAACGGATATGTTGACCCTGAGTATGCACCTTTCCCCATCTAAAATTCCTGCTTATGTTGTTGGCTTATCTTGAAAATCATATATGATTTGTTTTATTCATCACCATGCAGGTATGCACTAACTGGACACTTAACAACGAAATCAGATGTTTACAGTTATGGCGTTGTACTTCTCGAGCTATTAACTGGTCGACTACCGGTTGATATGGAGAGACCTGTAGGAGAAGGTGTTCTTGTTTCTTGGGTGCGTTTGATATTTTTCTTTTTGCCCATTTGTGAAGTTTCTTGGTCCTCGTTAAAAGTATTTAGTAAAAGTTCTGTAATTCTTCACTTTTGCCCCCTTTTCACTGCTCTTTGACAACTCATACTAAGGAGTCATGAAATTTTCTTCACTTGCTGCATTTTAGGCCTTGCCCTTATTGAATGATAGAGGAAATGTTGCAAAGATTGTGGATCCTGCACTGGAAGGTCAGTACTCAATGAAAGAGGTTATCCAAGTAGCCGCCATTGCTTCACTGTGTGTGCAACCAGAGGCAGATTATAGGCCTCTCATGGCAGATGTTGTGCAGTCATTGGCTCCACTGGTGAAGAGGACCCACAAGGCAACAACCTCAAAGGTTGGTAACTACCCAAGTTTCCATGCCAATGAGTTATCCCCAACTCAGGATTCAGTCAGAAGCAATTATGTAACGCTTTGAATGAAATCTACAGTTAAGGTTCACCAAAAACATTAATAATGTACCTTTGACGACAACAAAACATGGATTATAAAGTTGGAGCCAGGTGGGAATGGACCTTCCCTGATAGAACCAGGTTGAATGTGTAAGATAATACTAAAATGCAATTAATCTGTGGATTTTATTTATTTAGTTATTCATAAATGAAGTAAGTGGATAACATAAGCATGCTGCTGGGCTTAACCAACAAAATAATGGGTACTTAATTAGTCTTTTATCTGCCTATCAGAATCGGCTAATAGATATGGCTTCATTTCAAATCAACCACAGAATGAGATATAAAAAAGTGAAGTAAAACCAGCTGTTTGAGACTAAGATGAGCTTGATTACCAGCCCAGCTCTTGATTTAGTTGGATCCAGGTAACGCAGTTAAAAACCTAAAACTGGTCAAATTGACCTTCCTTTGGGTTCTCTTCAAAAGACCTATAAATGGTTATGATTAAAAGCACTTTACTCTCTCTCTCTCTCTCTATTTATATATACAATTATAATAATTATATATATTATGAATGGTCTTGACGTGTAAAGTGACTGCAATCATTTCCTCTTCTTACATTTTTCATTTTAAAAATAAGAGTCAAAGATAATAATTTGTCATAGTGGACATATTCTTCGCTCAGTTGGCCCCCAATCTCAAAAACTATCAAAGTATTGCAGCATATTGATAATGTGTCTTCTTTCTACCTTTTTTTTTGTTTTGGTTAAATGCATCAAATATTACAATATAAAGTTATAAAAAATGGATTGAATAGATAAATAAAAATGTTTATTCACGAAAACACCCATAATGTTAATAAATAACTTTATAAAAAAATAAATAGTGTGTAATAAATACTATGAAAACAAATACCGCAATTCAATTATTAATATATGACCTAATTAACTAATTTTAAAAGATTAAATAAATTATTTTAAAGTATTTTTATTTATCATTTTTTGAATTAATTTTTCTAATTTATATAGTAATATATAATCTAATAATCATATTTCAGGTAAATAGTTGGCAAAAAATTTCAAATAAATCATATAATATAGCTTACAATAACTAATTTACACAAATTTTTAATCTTTTCAAATTAGTCAATTGAATTTTACATTAACAAGCAGAAGTGGTATTGAATATTGTATTGCTTTCCCTACAATCAAACATATGCTTATTACTTGATGCACTGAATTCTTCGGAAGGCTCCTTTACAAACCTCATCGAGTTCTTACACACTCACAAGCCTTTAAGCCACTGAGCTCAGCGGCCAGTGGCCACAGCAGGCATCAAACAGAACAAGTCCGTCTTAGCAATGATCAATATAAAAGAATGTATACATGTGTTTGTGTGTGTGACATTAGTTAATGTGTCCATTTGGGAAAGCAATAGTAAAATACTTTTATGCAAGTTGAGGTAAATATGTGGAGGAGATTATCTCATTTTACGGAAAAACACTATTGAACGTGTTTTTGGAGAATGAATAAACTTTTTCAAATAAGCACAATAATTATATTGAGCAAATAAAATTGATAGAAAAAGACGTAGGTACGTTGATATTACTTGTGTGTGTGAGAGAGTTCGATGCATTGAATACAGATATCTGAGAATGAGATTCCAACTTCTCAAGTCATTTCCAGGACAAGTACCTAACTCAGATGTTTGTTCTTTTCCTTACATTTTCTTCAGCAGGCTCATATTTTCAAACTATGTTCCCCACTTTCGGTTTTCACCTTTCTCTTCTTCACTCATCATGTCACCCTCTTCTCACAGTAGGGCCTCCTTTCCTTTGGTGACAGAAATTTCAATTGAGTTAGGTTTCGGGTTTATCAAGATCAAATCATACCTTGAATTTTAGATACTACTTACAAAGATATTAACAAATTATTTATCAACAAGATCATCATCACATTAATAGTGAAATTTAAATTCACAATTTTATAGGTGATGAGCCAATTTCTTACTGATTGGATCAACATTTATCAGCGTAGTGGACCTCTTTGTATATAATCATGTTTGTACTGCATGCCTTCTTAATATATTCACACTCCAAATTAATAACGAAAAAGCTGTGGTTCATGTCTTATGTCACTTTCTATATTGTCTCTTTGTTTAATAATTTTTCCTTAAGTGTAGGTATCTTTATCCAGAAAATAATAATATTTGAAATGTTATTAGATGTTAAATATAAATACTTCTTTCGATAAAAATTTAAACCTATAGTTTGTTAAGGATTAAACACTTGTACCAAACTCAACCCCTGTGAATGATTTTGATAAAGAAGGGAGATGATGGGAATTGAATCCAACCTTGTGCTTCTTGCATGCAAAGGGAGTGCTCTACCATTTGAGCTACTTCCTTGGCTCTCTTTCTTTGTGAAATTTAAATTTCCACTCAGTTTACAAGAAACACACACAGAAACTTGTAAGTTAAAACTTTCTTCGGTTCTTCAATTTCCACTCAGCTTCAATATCTCGCAACATTCGTGGCCACCACCATATTTAAATCTCATTTTCACCATTTACGTTTGGATTAATGGTATATATTACTTTTTCAACGTAATTTATGAATTAAGAAACAAGTATATGATATGCGTTTTATCTCGATTTGTATAAACATCATCACTGTTGCCTCCATTTCCCATTTTCCTTGCTAGTTCCTCACCGACGGCATGTTTGACTTAACGGTCTTCTCCGGCCAGTGTGGCCACAGCCCACATGCGCTTGTATTTGGGGGAATATCAGGGACCTTGCTATGCCATTTCCGTCGTATTCGTTCATTCATTCATTCAGATAAAGTACTTAACAATTAATCTGTCTTGATTACCTGTTCGTATTTGATATTAGGATTATAGATATTAATACCAGAAAAAAAATCAAATAATTCGACATTGATGATGAACAATGATCAAATACCAACGGAATGTATAATAGATGGGTTTGCTTAACTAGTGAGATGTGTTTACGCCTTTGGATTTGGAAAATATTGGGCGAACCAAAGATGCTGTTTTTATTGTTTTCATACACTCATGTTATTTAGAATTTGAAGTGAATTATATTGTTTATTAATGTAGGGATATACTTATTTGGGAACGTGGTAGAGAAGTACTTTTACGTAAGTTGGGATAAATATATGAAGAAGATTATCTCATTTTGTAAAAAAATACTGTTGAATGTGTGTTTGGCTTTTCCAAACGCTCTAACAAACAAACTAATAGAATAATATATTAATAATAATGGTATATCGATGTTGACCGATGATTACATATATTGATAAATACAAGATGATAATTGAATATTATTAAATAAATTATAATAATCAAACAGAAGTATAAAAAGTAAAAGACCATTTCCCTTGATGCTCAGTTCAGCTTGCTATTTTTTATTCAAGTAAGCTTGAATAATTTATTACCACCTTCCTTTTAAGTTGAGAAATTTTAATTAGTTATTGTATGGTCAAACTTAAAATAGTGCAAATCCTGTTTATTCACAAATCACAATGACCTACTTTCGTTACCATTTCATATGAGCAATATTATTTTAATTTTTAAACAACGCACCCAGACAATTGTAAGATTCAATTGAGTTATTTCATTTGTGTGCTTTAAACTTGAAAAAAAATAATTCTTATAGATTTATTATCATCAAAAATAGATAATAAACAAAAAAAATTAATGATTTAAGAATATGAAATGTAGCCAATATTATACTAAACACTTCATTAAGAACTTTGTTTAAAGGTTTGATAAATGTTCATGGGACTATTAGCCTTAGCCTCACGTTTCTAAGTAATTGTACGTTTCCTTGGGGTCTCATGAGATCCTTGTCTCTCGAGATTTTGCATGCAGGGCTACGGAATATCTTACTATGTACTTAACCACATCGAATCACTAATAAAGGCCATCGGTACCCATAAAGCTGACTATTGGACCGTTTAGATTGTAACGTGTTCTCACTCTCCTAAATTTCGCGTGATTTCGAACCCTCCTCTCTCCTTTATCTAATTCTAAAGACTGGACCCTCCCAACATACTTCTCTCGAGGGAGAAGCAAGGAGAGAGAAATAGACTCAGCAAGGGGAGAAGCGAAGAGAGGAGAGAGTGAGCGACTAGAGAGGGAGAGGGAGTTTCTGTGACTCTGACATTGCCTCCATGCCCCTGGGGCCGCTCCACCATCAACCACCGCTACCACAGGCACAAGCTGCAAATGACTCGCTGAAGGCGTCTGTTCGCCGTGGCTCCGATATGGAGAGCGATAAGGTATCTCCGCTCAAGTACTATCTCATTGTATGGACACACTGTTGGCTCCCTTTGTTTTTGTGCCTTACTGTGCCTCGGTGGTTGTTGGTGCTTGGATCGGCTTGATCCAGCTAACAAGCTTTGGTATGAACGGAATTTTGACCGATCTACCGGTTTTTCATGTTTTTGTGCTTATTTGGACGTCGGGGAAAGCTCGCCGGAGCTATTATCTGGCAAGGTCCCCGATCGTTGTGATTGTATGGTTGTCTTGAAAAGGTGATTATAGTTCTACTTCATGGATTGTAAGAAGAGACGTATTGGTTAGCATTTCTTGTCAAGATCTTAAAATCTTAAAAGGAAGTTGGCATGCCTTATCGTTTGGTGGCCCTGGGAAAAGAAGGCAATCAAAAGAAGTGGAAATGTGGAATCCAGTATACATGTTCATGCTCTTTTTTATTCTAGCGGAGCGGCAGGGAGGATCTGACTTCGTAACTGTAATTTAGACCATATTGAGTTGAGCCAGCGGTTAGCTTAGCCTTGAGGAGCTATATACCTGAATTTGCAACTCCTCTTTCAGAAAAATGCTAGCTCCCTATGTAGATTGCCTATTTTTTCATATTATTTTTAGTCACTTTGCAATTACTTTATGCCTCTCCCATTTTAAAATGTTTTGTCAATGTCGACTCTGTTTGAGTTGGCTCTATATGATTTGATCTATTTCGTGGTATAATTTCTAGCTATATCTTCGTTTTCCTGATGAAATTTTTTAATCTTGTACTTTTTCTGCTCTTCTGTCTCTGATGAAGTTTCTGGCTGATATTCCATATTTCCATGTTCTACAGTATTTCACAGAACCGTTTTAGTTTGCTTCTGGGAGCATTGTCCGTAGGTTTTCTCTCTAGGGTCATTGAATTGACATTAAAGCCTTTTTTAGGCATGTGATTGTGATGCCTTCCTGGAACTGAGTCATCTGGTTGAACATTATCCCAGTATGGATCTATTGAGTTCTTCTTTAATTGTACTTCCTTCAAATTGGCCTTCTTATCTGTGTCTAAATTCATATAAAACCATCCACTTCTTGTAGTTATATTATCAAGAAGAATGTTGGACTACAAATTAGTTCTTTATTGGGGGGGGTTTCTTTTCTTTATTAAATAGCTATTTCCTACTGTAAATTGCAGGAAATGTCAGCTACTGTTGTTGAGGGCAATGATGCAGTCACTGGCCACATAATATCCACCACAATTGGAGGCAAGAATGGGGAACCTAAACAGGTGTGGTATTGTATCACCCTCTTCTTTCCCTCTTTATTTTTATTGGAAAATAGATCTTAATACGTCTATCTGAAAAGCTAGTGTGCGTGATGGTATTTACGTTGTGATCAAATAGAAACACTTATTGGTGTTGGTGATCTAACATTAGTGGCCTGCTCGTTCTATCTAATGTCCTTAATATTCATATGACACAGTTTGTCACCTATAAATGACTTTTTTCCCCTCTCAAGACCTTACAAAATCTCAGTAGTATTGTGCGTTCTGAAAGTTGTAGCTCTGTTAAATCATGCATGTACTGTGATAATTACTAATTCACCTTTTGAATACTCAAGATGATATTTATTGTTGTTCTTCTTCCTCTTATTAAGTCTAGCATAAGTTATGTAATGGAGTTGAGACGCCTTTCCTAATTCCTCTTGCAGACCATCAGTTACATGGCAGAACGTGTTGTTGGCACTGGATCATTTGGAATTGTTTTCCAGGTATGAGTAAATCAACTTTGGGGAAGCAATTTTTCCTGCTATCCCTTCCATGCTTGAGTTTCTCATACAGTTCCGTTTATCCTAAACTATAGGCAAAGTGCTTGGAGACTGGGGAAACAGTGGCTATAAAAAAGGTCTTGCAGGACAGGCGGTACAAGAACCGTGAACTGCAGTTAATGCGTTTGATGGATCATCCAAATGTAATTACTCTGAAGCACTGTTTCTTCTCTACAACTAGCAGAGATGAACTTTTCTTGAACTTGGTCATGGAATATGTACCTGAGACTATGTATCGAGTTCTGAAACACTACAGTAGTCTGAACCAGAGGATGCCCCTGATCTATGTGAAACTTTACGCTTACCAAGTATGAACTCTTTTCTTTAATTGTTCTGCTGGCTATCTTGCTGTTTACTATTTCTGTTTTGCCCCAAGCTTATGTATCTATGGTTCTCAGATCTTTAGGGGATTGGCATATATCCATACTGTACCTGGAGTTTGCCATAGAGATGTGAAGCCTCAAAATCTTTTGGTAAGTTTTTCTTTGGCTGTTTTGTTTTCTTGGTGAGGTACAATTACTGTTTCTTTATTCATGGTATACACTTCTTCGTAGGTTGATCCTCTCACACACCAAGTGAAGCTTTGTGATTTTGGGAGCGCAAAAGTTTTGGTACGTTGGATTTGAACACTTCATTGATTTATATGAACTCCTTTGTTTATTTACACGTCACCATGGTGTTGCTTGAACCAAGATTTTACACCATGATAAGGGGTATTGTTTTTCTTAAAGGGGCTTACAAATGCTCTTAAAATGTTTTCTGAAAGGGGTTTTGCAATCAAGTCTGTATACACCATGATAACCTGGAAGTATGAGAACAGAAAATAAGTTTTGCTAATAAAGCTTGGTTGCACCTAACATTTTCATGAGACTTGTCAATTCATTATGTCCTATTTTTGTCAGATAAAGGGCGAATCAAACATTTCCTACATATGTTCACGTTACTATCGAGCTCCAGAACTAATATTTGGTGCGACAGAATACACAGCTTCAATTGATATCTGGTCAGCTGGTTGCGTCCTTGCTGAGCTTCTTCTAGGCGAGGTTGGTATCGATACTCATGTTCAAGAAGCCCCCTCTTCCTAATCCTTCTTCTATTAGTTGTTTTAGGTTGCTTAGATTTTCAAATGTTTCTTCAGCCATTATTTCCAGGAGAAAATCAGGTGGATCAACTTGTGGAAATCATCAAGGTGCCTGACACTTGTCTAGCTGGTGTTAAATGAGGGTTTAATGAATCTCATTGCAGCAAAATAATTATGTTGTTTTTGTAGGTTCTTGGTACCCCAACTCGAGAAGAAATTCGTTGCATGAACCCAAATTATACGGATTTTAGATTTCCACAGATTAAGGCTCACCCTTGGCACAAGGTAATAATATAATGTAATTCCTATAGTAACCAGCGGCTTTATAATAGTTGACCTTTTTCTGTGGCCCTACTCTATTTGATGTAGTCAATGCAATGATAAATTTGATCCATGATTCAGGTTTTTCATAAGCGAATGCCTCCTGAAGCGATTGACCTTGCTTCAAGGCTTCTCCAATATTCACCTAGTCTTAGATGTAATGCGGTAAGAACCCATATTACTTTTCTCCACTCATCCCCCTAACATGAAAAGCAGATATCACTGTACATTCAAAGTGGGAGCATGACACATCCATGTTGATTTAAAGGAACATTTAAAATTCCTTTCTTTTCCTTCATTATAGTTCTAGATCAACATGGTTTAGCATGGCATTTCCCTTTGCTATTCCAGTTAAATCTTCTGCTGTACCCACAACCCCCCCCCCCCCCCAAAAAAAAAAAAAAGATTCGCTATAGCTGGCCTTATTCTCACTTATTGAATGGTTTTCACTTATTGTAGCTGGAAGCATGTGCACATCCTTTCTTTGATGAGCTTCGTGAACCTAATGCCAGACTACCTAATGGCCGCCCTTTGCCCTCGCTTTTCATCTTTAAACAGGAAGTATGTATCAGATAAAGTTCCTCAACTGCATATTATTGTCGTTGTTCTTTGAAAAGAAAATTGCATTTTATACACACACACAATGCGTCTTTCTGACTACCATATCTTCTGCGTGTACTATATAATATGTATAGACGAGGGAATTGGATAATAATTCTTGATACCTAAACTTGTGCTAAATGCAATAATCTATGCTGATGTCACCGGAGAATGATTCTTGTGTATTTGATCATGGTGGTAAATGACTCTGATGTTTGAAATGTTTCTTGTTACTGAAACCATAGCAGCCTTGACTGTAACGAAATGTTCTGACTGCAGCTATCCGGAGCATCACCTGAATTGATCAGTAAGCTCATCCCAGAGCATGTTAGGCGGCAGGGTATTCTGGGCTTGCAGATTCCACCTGGTACATAGATGTAAAGAGAAGATATAAAACAGGGAGTAAACCAATCTTAGTGATCAACAAGAAACAAAGGAGGGCCTATCTTTGGTCATTGCAAGTGGGGGTTCTGGCGCTATTTGCGGGTTTTGTCCCCATGTGAGGATGTATACATGTAGTGGTTGCTTGGCATAACCTGGAAATCGGTGATTGTCTAATATGTCATTTTAGTTAAAAGGCAAACTTATTTACTGCATCTGTACATTGTTTTTGATCAGATCCCAGATAGCTAGGAGTATAGAATGTTGATCGATTTCGCTTCTGCCTAGGTAGGGGTTGCCAGAGCCTACCAGAAAATCAAGGGGGCATTGGCAGTAAGTTTGGGATGCTTCTTTTTTAACATGATCATATTCATGGTGTTTCTATCTATGCATATCTCAATCTTGGGTTCGAAGCTAGATTTTTCTTTGCATTCTTCACCTCACTTGTCCAGTACACCTGTCTTGACCTAAGCGGCATGATTTGAGCTTGCCGTTGTGTTTTATACTGTACACTCCAGGGAATGACGAGATTCAATGCGGAAGGAAAGCTCTTTCATTCAATCGAGGCTTATTAACCATTAGATTACCATCCAAGGTAAATTATTTTTTTTTTTAAAAAAATGAATTTTGTGACATTCCCTTTGAAAGTAGTAGATTACAATTGAGGCATATTGACCATTAGATTGTTGTCTAATACGACTGAGGCAATTTTTTTAAGAAATAATTGTCACTTTAAATCATTGGATTACGATTTGGTAGTTATTACTTACCCGGTCCATGCAAGTAAGTTAAGAAAATGAAATTAATTAATTATTATAATTGTGATTTGATTTTTTTGTAAATGCATGTGCAAATATTGAATTACATATTACCACGGCTCAATGAGTCCATCGATTTTTTAGAGATTAAGAAATTTAATTAATTGATCAAATTAATTTGATTATAGAATTATTTGATCTAATATGTATAATTATTTCAAAATATGTTATAATTAATCATTTATCTATTTTTTATTGTTATATTGAGAGTCCAAAGTAGCACATGAAATACGTATATTAATTTGAAGAAATGATATACAAAAGGGAAAATAGATTGGGATGTTTTTATTCCAGATTAAATTTGACTTTCAACATTCTCTTGCAGGATGAAATGTAATACCTTTTGATTAACTCAAGGTATTCTGTTTGAAACTGTTAAAATGCATTTTGATGGAATGCATTTATGTTTAGGTAAATATTGAATTCAAACTGTTTATTTTATCAAAAGGAGTTTTTTTACTTAAAATATATTTTAAAAGAAGTTATTAAATGTAATAATATGCAAACTAACAAACTTTTGAATTTAAAATGCATTTTAAACCTTAAAAAGTTATAAACACATTATCTTTTTATTGAACCTTGAGGGATTCAAATTAGCCTTTCTTGTGAGTTTGTAACCCTTGACCCTAAAACATAGGAGTACAAACGTTGTGAAGACCGACGGCGTAAGCCATATTCTCACAATTCTCTTTCGGTTTTCGCTTTGCATACGTCCGAAAGAAGCCGCTACTTTTATGCATTTCTGGCTGGAAAAAGCATTGATATAAATAAAGAAAATGCAAAAACAAAAGATACATGATCATAGTTACAAGATGATAGAGCTGGAACGATCAAGGAAGACAATATTTTATTCAGTGAAAAGCGTAAAAAGCAATTGAAAGTTGAAACAAAAGCAGTGCCGAACTCTTGGTTATGAACATAACGAACCTATAATGCTACGAAGCGAAACCCTCTCCTGAATCTATCTTTCCCCCAAAGAACACGGAATGGGGAAGCGGAGATGGCTACAAAAGAATGGATATCTGACACCATGAAGGTGTTAGACACGCGAGCACAACCCTGAAGATCTTCATCTATGGCTAATTTATAAATGGTGAAACTTTAATAATTTATTGGGTCTCAATTAGGACAAACTATAACCCTGATGGTGTATGCCCCTAAGACAATTTTAATATATAATTCGCAATAGAAAAATTTAGATAGATTATGTGACCTCGTGAATAGCGTCAGCCACGTATTCAACGTTGCCCGTATTGAGACCAGCCATGCTGCAATAAATCCAATAATACGTCAAATTAGCAAATTCCGTGGGTAAGTAGAAGAAAAATGGCAATAAACCCACTAGGGTTAAGTATTTTACTTCCACAAGCTTACTTCAAGTTTCAATTTAACTTCTTCAGTCTAAAAAGTGTTTTAGTACTTTAATCTTAATAGTTGACACTGTTAACTTCATTTCATAAAAATGTGGAAAACATGTTTGAATTTTAATTTTTTATATAATAGTTTTTTATTTTAAATTTAAGCATGCTTTCTGAACACTTGATTGCAGAATTATGTTTAAATTTATTAAATCAGTATTTTCCTTTAAATAGAACTGGACAACTAGTAATGTTAAGATTAAAAGAGTAGAAGCCCATTTTATAGATTAAAAGGCCTAAACTGAAACATGACATGAATTTAGAGGAATAACTTTTAGTCCAAATGTCTTACCTTATGCGACCATTACGAGTCATGCAAATATGAAATTCGCTCGTCAAACGGTCAGCCTGTTCCGGTGTCAACCCAGTGTAGCAAAACATGCCAATCTGCAGAAATATGACACGCCTTGTGAGAAAGCTCAAACAACAGAGAAAAGGAAACATAGTGAATGAAGCAGTTGCGCATGCACAGAATAAGATGAACCTGATCGGTTGTGTGCCGATAAGACAGAGGAGAACCCCTCTTTTCTAAGCATTCCCGTAGTGTGGTCCGCATTCCAATTATGCGGTCTGCCATAACCTGACCAGGAAATGATACTGATAGATATACTTTGATTAATATACTAGTGATTTATGCTCGCTAATAGAGAGGTGCTAAATATTATTTTTAAACTATATGCACGGTATGTCACATTCTTGTTCAAAATCACAGAAAGGGCTCTTCGCAACATCAGTTTTCCTAAAGTTTGTTGAAACTCTACAGTTCTACTCATGGCGTGTATCAGACTAACCATGTTACTGAAGAAAAACTGGAGAATTGCAATTGACACATGTGCGTCAGAAGAGAAAAATTTGGACATTGCAAATATATGTGCATGTCAATAGAGGAAAATTTAAAAACTGCCACCTAATCCTTTTACTTTAAAAAGGGAAAAAAAATGTAGTTCTACGAACTTCCCACAAATCTAAGACTTTTTAAAGGTATATAACTATTTGATAGAAACCCTACTGTATTGAAGAGTGGTCCAAGTATCGGTTTATATTCATCTCTAAAATCTAGATCAGGAGTCAGCGATAGAATTTAAGAGCAGGAAATATATATCCATTCCTCACTCAAATGTATTGGCATTGGCATTTCACCTTAACTTCTTTGAGCCATAACTTTTTCAACTCAGGATCACCAAGGACAGTTGAAACTGCCCCATGAACAGGTGGACTGCTATACATTGGTCTGGCAAGCAGCTGCAACTGACTTTTTACAGCCACAGCTTGTTTTTCATCTTCACAAACCAAGCTGCAAAAAACATACAAATATTAAATGTCAAAATACCAAAGGAAATGTTATAAGGAGATATCAAAAACATAATGAGTAGAAAATTACCTCAGGCATCCTACCCGCTGGCCATACAATCCCATATTTTTGGCATATGACTGGGCAAGTCCTGTCAAATGGCCATCATCAAGAAAAATCTCGATGGCCCTTGCATCTTTCTCTGGATTGCCACTAGCAAAACCTTGATATGCCACGTCAAAGAAGGGGAAATGGCCTTTTAACTGGAGACAAGCATAATGATGAAAAACCACCAAAAATGAAAGAAATCCCTAATTTCATACAGAAAATAGGAATACCATAAATTATTTACCTTGAACTGGGAAGAAATCTCTCTCCATTGTTCCTCTGAAGGATCTACTCCGGTTGGATTGTGAGCACAAGCATGAAGCAGAAAGAATGAGCCATTCGGAGCACTCTGTGGACAGAATACCATCTTTTAAGAGGTGGGAAGAGTATGATGTACCAGAAAAGCTAACGTATAATATAAAAAAAGTTGGCCTATGGAAAATCAAGAAGCGATAAATAGTACGGATGAAATAACCTTTATCTCATCCATCAGCCCTGCAAAATCCAAGCCTCTAGTCTCTGGGTGATAGTAACGGAATGTCTTCATGGGCACTCCAGCATCTCTCCAAATGTTATGGTGGCTGCAACATCTCAAATTAGAAATAAATATTCAGGGAGGATATGGTGCCTACAAGTACACATATATTATATGTACCACTTAATACTGACTTGGACCATGTAGGAATTGGTAAATAAATTTGGGAGCCAGGATAAAAACGCTGTTGAAATGCTGCAAAAAGTCAGCATGCACCTGTCCCAGACAGAGCCTGCACTGCAGCTATTCTATTGTCCTTGAAGAACTCAGAGTTCTCTCCATAAGCCAGCTTCAATGAGTCTTCCACCATCTTTACGCTCCCACCCATAGGAAGATACTCCCTGACCAGGGAAGAAAAGAGAAGATCAGATTAGAAGGACATGTGAAAACGTCACCACCACATCCTTAGCCCTGGGTTTTCCCTTGGGGGGGGGGTGTCAACTGCACAGATCATCTTTGTCTGCAGAGGATCCATGCTCTGCATGAACTAGTAATTCAATATACAATGATCCGAAGCTAAAGTTATTGGGGCACAAAAGGCCTTTGTGAATAAGCCTGTGTTCACTTAGTTTCCTACCTTCAGAAATATTCTGAATTGAGACAGTCATGTAGATAAGCCTGATGATGTAATAAGAAGTTAAGGCAGTTGAAGGATAGTAAGATGCTAGTGTCTCTTTTATATTATCAAATCAACATGGTGAAAGCATCATTCTAGTAAGGTTTAGCTTTTACCATTATTGAAAAGAATTCCAGATGCGGTAAATTTTAAAATTTCCCACCCATTCCACACTTTGCTCTAGTTGGCACTGGCGACAATATATGTATATATAAATATAAATATATATATATTTGTATGGAAGCCTCAGAACAGTGAGTGTAATGTTCATATTATATTTCATCAGCCAAGCCAAATGGAATCATCACTTAGAAAAATCTAATATAAAAGAAAGACTTTTGATTTTTCAGGAACATTCACAAAAGCAACAAATGCAACCTCACTTTTATCATCACAAGGGAAAAGAACTTAGCCAATGTGCTAACGACTCCCATGGCAGTAGCATTATGCTCAAGCTTTTTATAAATATATTTCAATGTACTTGAGAAACTAAGATATCTATTCTATGTACCAAATGCTAGCTAAGAATATAACAATTTGGAAACACCTTTTTACATGACATATGAACACCAAACACCCGGTAATAGATTATTATGCTCACATGTATTCATTTCCAGCTATCCGGCGCTCAGCTTCTCTGACACAATCAAGAACCACAGGCTTTCCATTGTCATCATGATAGGCACCCTTCATAAATACAGGAAAGCAAAAATATGGATTATAGAACGATCAAAATTCAAATAACTAACACAGGTCACCAAAATCAAGGATACCTACTTATTAAAATGTCATTTATGTTATCCAACACTCTATTCTAATTCTAAACCTGTCAAATATGTAACTATATACTTAATCCAACTAAACTCATAGCTGAGAAACAACTCCCCTGTCTCTGTTTCCCTTTTCTCACCATGAGACATATTTCAGAAGTTAAGCGAGATAAAATGCAAAACGGGAAAAATTCGAAAGAGGCAGGAAAACCTTAATTGAAGGGATATAGATCGGAGTGACTGCTTTTTCATAACAGTTTCAAATTCCTCTGCGATTGAATAAAGAGTAATAGTATACAAAGATAAGAATATGACAGGAAAGAGAAAATAAATACAACTTCCGTTCCTACGAATTAGGACAGTGAAGCAAATGGATATGGTTTTAATTTCAACTATTCCATCCTTCTCAACTAAAAATCTCACACCTCAATGAAAGGACGGAATTAAATCCACCAATCCGATCGTTGCGAGCAAATGCACAGTACAGATCATTTGTTAATTAGTTGACTAAGTGAAATTGATATGCCAGCTAAGAAAATAAGTCAGGTGATGAAGAGAGTGACAAAGAAGGCTCGGAATAATTTTGTTTCGTTGTTCACTAGTTCGCAATATTTATGAGAAGACAGACCAGAAAATCAACAGGCAATGGAAAGAGCAAAACGGCAGAGAACTCACAACTCCAACATTGACTTTGTTTGGACTCTGATCCGCGAGGAAAGCTTCGGTAACTCCGAGGATCGGATCCTTGGGAGCAGGTTCGATGCTTCGCCACCATGAAGACATAAATCTGGCTTCGATGACGGAGCTCCGGCCAACGAATCGGCCTGAGGCAACGCTGTGAATCGGCATGATTCATTGTCTAGACAGCTAACTGCTAAAGACACAGGCGTCTGAGGAGACTGAAATGGAAAAGAGGAGAAAAACGAGTGGGTAAGCGAACCTGTGATCCAGCTGAGCAGAGAAGAAGCAAATCGTGATCGGTTTTCTCCGCCAACCAACCTTGAAATGTGTGAGCGTCAGAGTTTGAGTCGTTCATGGTAAATTAATAATATTGGTGCCTTTTTTGGGCGGGAAGGGGAAAATGTGTGTGTGTGTGTGTTTGGGTCCCTTCACATTTTAATGCAACGGAAATTCTTAAGCGAGTTCCCTTTGGCTACGTATCCTGAGTCCTCATTAAGCGAGTTTTCTTTATTGGTTAGTACTGTTTTGTTTTTAGGAGAATGATTAGAAAGTGGCTTTTAAATTTCATAAACCTCATCTGATGACATGAATTTTATGAATGACGAATTCCTATATGTCTTCTACAAATTTTTGCGAAGAAAATGAAAGCGTTTGCTCATCTTAATCTCTCTATACCCATATCAGCTGAAATCAGGATTTCAAACATTTGTTCACCGTCTATTTATAAAATGTTCAGCATACGAGGTTTTGGGTAGTACTAGCCTTTGTTATCCTCCAACAAAGTCTAGGTGAAAGAGAAAAGCTAATGATGATGGAGAAGTTGAGGACAAGATCGAGTTCTAGAAGCAATCTTAAGGATTGGTTACAAGCCTTGCTGGGATTTCAGTAGGGATTATAGGAGACAAGCCCTCGGTCATCTTTTGATGGATGATGTCATCTTTTAAATTCTTGGTGTTATATGGATGTTGAAGTGTTATCTATATCTTCAATGAAGTTGTCAATTTCTTTAACAGTGTTGTCAATATTGTTAATTAATAATTATGGTATATAGGTTATACTTATATAAGTAATATGGACTTTTTGTTGGCAATGAGAATAAAACAACACTTGAATGTAGAATATTAATATTCATTTATCATTTGTAAATTTATAATTTATTGATATCATATGGATGTTGAACAGTTGTCAATGCCTTTAGTGAAGTTGTCAATTTCCTTGACAATGTTGTCAATAGTGTTAATTAATGTTTGTGATACATATGTTATACTTATATAAGTAGTATGGACTTTTGTTGGTAACGAGAATAAAACAATATTTGAATGTGGAATATTAATATTCATATGTCATTTGCAAATTTGTAAAATGCTAAAGTGAAAAAATAATTTAAATTGTCATTTCATGTGTTGGAGTTGTTAATATGCTATTGGTGGTTAACTGTATGTAAATTTTATTGCCATTATTCTTTCTTGCTCTCCTAGATTTTTATTCATTGGCTCCCTTAAAAAGCCTCCGCTAAATTGTTTAATATTTAAGAAATAATTCAATATATTGACGCAAGGTTTGAATACTTTAATAGCACAATCAAATAGAAAAACAATTATTTTTTTAGTGAAAAAAAGCAATTATATTTACATACCAAACTTTCACATCTAAATATATTTTAGGACATGTGGGTTGTAAAGGTAATTCATTTTTTTATTTAAGATCTATTTATAATTTTTCCAACAAAACTTGAAATCATGGTTATGCTTACACTGCTTCTCCAAAATTAAAGCAAGCTGAGAAAGAGATATATGCGATCCTCAGATTGTGACTTGGGTTATTAATAATGTAAGTTGTAACGAAAGATTGTGACCTGGGTTGTTAATAATGTAAGTTGTAACCAACTTACACTTGTAAAACCTTTCAATACAAATAAATGAAATCCTGGTTTAATGGTGATTGGGGTTAAGTTTGATAGGGTGAATTACGATTCGATCCCCGTGGAAGGGGCTGGAACCTAACCACTCAGAGTTGTTTCTCCGAATCCGGATTAATCGGCTGAAGGGTTAGATATCGAATAGGGTTTTAAACCTATGTTCACTCAAAAAAACCCCAAATAAAAATAAAAGTGGATCTTAATAAAGCACAAGATTCTCTTGGCACAAACTCCATCTCTGTGTCCACCTAAACTAAACCTGTTGCAGCCTTTTGTATACAGCCACACACGTAAGAAGGCTTTGAGTTTGAGCTTTTCAAGTTTTTTTTTTTATACTAAAATTTTAGACAGGGGTTGGGCTCACCCACAAGTCAAGGGCAGGGCGAAATCCCTTTCGTTTTAGGTCATACCAATGTTGGGCAGGGCGAGCCGTCAATTACCCTAATGCTTTTACCTAAGCACCCAGGAGTTAGGATGCCTCCCCAAGTACCGCGACTGGAGCTACAACAAAGTGACCTTCCCCGGTATTGAATCCTCTCTCTTTGGTGAGAGTGTCCAATACTTTCATTAACTGAATCCACGGATGATGGGTACCTTTTCAAGTTGTTACAAGCAGAAAGTGACATGTCTCTTATGATATAGAAAGGAGAAGAGAGTCGGCTAATAAAAACAGTTATCTTTGGACGCTGATGAATTTCATTCAAGGAATAAAGGCGGCAGATAAGGCGGTCCTCGCAAACCAAAAGAAGTAATATGAGCGTCGTGGAATAAAGATGGCGGAATAAATTGGTGGGAAAAAAGTCGATGGGAAAGAAAACTGAAAGTCCAAAATTGCCGATTTGTAGCTTCTATGCTTTAGCTTTACTTTGGGCCTAACATTTTTGGTTGGGGGATGCATCTTTCTTTTTGAAGTAAAAATATCTCTTCAAACAGCCATATTTAAAACGTTGTAAAATATTAAATGCGATCTTTTTTTTGAAAGGGAATCGAATATTGATTCATGGGGTTAATCCAACCTCTGTTTGTTAAAGAAATGCATATTTTGTTTTTTTGTATTGCTATAAAAATCAAGGGATACACCAACAAAGGTTGAGTTTAACTAAAAGAGATTATGTTAGTCTCTCGTAACATGGTGAATTAATATTGGAATCCTTGCTAGTAGAAGGAGCAACATTTAGCATTTGAAAGCATCTCTAAGGTATTGCCTCTAGCAGTAACAGGAGAATATTGGCAAAAAAAATCAAAGGATTATATTATTGTATCCTTAAAATAAATCAAAGGAGTATGCAAAAATAAGAAAATCATAGTGTAGTCATTTGCGGTCAATATTTATGAAGGAGGGTCCTCTGCAAATAAAGAATATAAAAAAAAAGTCTCTGTGTTGGCAGCAAAGAAAAAAAGTAAATAATGTTAATATTATTTTGTGTACTAGAATCTAGTGAGTTCAAGTTAATAATAAGTTATTACTTGTTATTTGATAAATAATAAAAATTATCAGTAACTAGTAATAACGGGGTTATACCTGCACATTATTATTATCCTGCTACGGTGAAAACATAGAAATGTGATTGATGTGGATAAGCCTCGCGCGCTTATCTGTCGACAAAAACCACGGCTTTGTTTGGTAAGCCATTTTGCCCAACAGGTGCGCTTACCGAGACAAAATTCCTCTAACATAAATTGCCTCGGAATCTGTATGCGTTTTCTCAACGGACTATTCAAATGGAGCCCACGTCTTCTCCGATGTTATGGTCAAGATAAATTTATATATGCAAGGGACAAGGCTTCCTCATTTTGCTTGTGAGGGTATAATTCAATTTTTCTTTTCAAATCGAGGGGGGAAACAACATTTTTGGCCAGCGTGCTGATTGCTGACCAACACTGCAAGCAGTAAATTAATTAATGTCACATGTTTAGATTAACGGTAAAAACTACTTTTTCAAAATGAGGTAAGTAGTGAGAGGAATTTTATTTCAATTTGTATAAACGTGCTTCTCTCATGCTCACACAAACATGCCTTAAGCATTTTATGTGGTACTTAAACTAGAAATAAAGGCAAATTTCCGAATCAGGGGTCTATCTAGAGTAAAAATAGTCTTCTTTTTCCCCTTTTTTTAACCATGGTAAAAATGGTCTTCTAATGGAGAGGCAATGAAGTTATTGAATAAACCAATCGGGTTATTGCCTTTGAAGCATCCTAATCTTCATATTTCCTAAGCTTAGAATCAACTGTCATTATTGGTAAGTTTTAGTGATGGCGTCCATATGCAGAAAACATCTTCTATCTCTGTTGTTCGAACTTTCTGTACTTCTCATCATGTAATGTCCCGGACGATACATGAGGAAGTTGAATTATCAGAAAAATTTGAGCAGTGGATGAAAACACACAGTAAAACGTACGAGAATGCTGCAGAAAAGAAGAAATGTTTCATGATATTTAAGGACAATGTGGAGTTCATCGAATCAATTAATGCTGCTGGCAACAAACCATACAAGCTCGGGCTGCTCGGCATCAATCACCTGGCTCACCAAACAAACGAAGAATTTAAGGCTTCTCAGAATGGAATATACTACGAGAGAAGATCCCATGATGAGCAGAAGACAAAATCGTCAACATCATCATCATCATCATCATTCAAGTACGAATATTTTACTAGCATTTCCATCAGCTGAAACTAAGATATGCTCTGGCTTATACTAAAGTGTTATCTTTTCTAAGTTTTTCCTTGTATTAATTGTTCTCGATTATTTATTAAAGTTACGCTGGGGACTTGGGAGATTTGTTTCATTTTGGAGCAGTTTTTTTTCCTTCAAAATTCTTACAATTTTGATGTAATCTAATTTGAATTTTAAAACAATCTGCTGTATGATGTAGTTATATTGATTTGAGGCAGCTCATTTGTCATAGATATATCTTGTCTACAATCACATGGGAGTGGCAAAATTGAAAATTTTTAGTAGTATGTTCTGTCATGAACTTTTGTAGCAGAAATTTGATGTGCAGAAATTTCCTAATATAGTTATATACTCAAAGTTGCTCCTAGAAGTTGAGCCTTTTCATCTTCATCTTCTCACACTTTGCTAACATGTGCTTTCTCACACTGCATCTCGTTCATTGTTCTTTATTTTAGTTTTGTCCCATGATCTCTGCTCATATTGTGTCCTTTTAAAGACAATTTTGGACATCTTTTTCAGGCGGTCTCAGTGTGAAGAATGGGAAATTTGTGGAAAGAGCTCTGATTTAGGCTGGATTCAGATTGCAGAACCTGTCATGAAACTATATACAGAGGCAACCGATGGTTCTAGCATTGGAAAAAAGGAAAGTTCTTTGGTATGCAGACCTTGGTTTTGTATCTTCACGGGCTAAGGAAATGTTAGATCATCTAGAGAGTGTTTTGGCCAATAAGCCTGTTGCTGTGAAGAGTGGTCATCTCATTGTGGAAGTAAAACCCCAGGTATTTAATTTAGAGGTTCAATTCAGTATTTGCTAAAATCTCTGCATAGATATGTGAAAAAGATAGAGGAAATATATTTAGGTTCTGTTAAGAGTAGAGTTTTTTACCCCCTTAAATTCCTTTGGCCTTTTCATTAGACTGCTGCTGGTTAAAAGTGTTATCTGGAGTAACCTGGCTGTTGAAGTTTTCAATTTAATATTGAATTCCTAACGGCAATCTGGACTGTGTAATTGAAATAGACCAATAATACTGTGTACTGTACCCCTGTTTGGAAGGATCATCTGAGGCATCTGTCTTTGTTTTGCAGGATGTGAGCAAAGGCTTAGTGGCAGAAAATATCTTTTCATCAATGGATGTACAAGGGAAACGGGCTGACTTTGTGATGTGTATTGGTGATGACAGACCAGATGAGGATATTTTTGAAGCAATTAGTAGTGCCCTCTCTAGGAATATTCTTTGTGCCAATTGTGCCATATTCGCTTGCACAGTTGGACAAAAACCAAGTAAAGCTAAGTATTATTTGGATGATACGACTGAAGTCATTAGCATGCTAGAATCTTTACCTGAAGAATCTGATCCTGCTTAAAAGAAACAGGGGATTCCTCTTGCGAGCATCCACGAGGTGTTCTTGGGTTAGATTAACTATTCCTTTTCCTCACTGAGGAATGTAATTTGCAAGATGAGGCATGGGGACGTAGTGTAGTTTGTTTCCGTAGAATTTCCCTAATTCATTTCTCTTCCTTCGCTTATATATATATATATATTATACAATCTTTGAAGCGTCCATTATTTTCTTGCTTCAACATTGTTTTGTTCGATAGAAGCAGAGAGATGCTTAAACAGATTTTCAAATTATACAGAAAATGAAGAAAGAAAATGTGGAAACTAGTGATCAACAACGTTGTCAAAATCCACGCTGGGAGGGTGTGGAAACTTAGGTTCATGATAAATTTTTCACTGGGAGAACGAAGGTAAAACCAGAATCTCCACTACCATATAGATTGACTTGCTGTGGTTCCCTCACAAAGACTAGGCTACAAAATAGGCAAAGAATTTACATAAATATGTCGGGAGTTACCAATCACTGGCCTTTAATATTAATATACTTTAGGAGTTAGATACGTAGTTCACTTTTGATTTTAAATAGAAAACCTCAATTCACTTTATCTTTTAAATGTATGATTTTCTTCTTAAAATATCTCTATTGATTGCATATTTTAGGGGATTCTGTCAAAGGGTAGTTTTAATGCATATGATTAACAAGTATTGTAGCAAATCTAACATCAATGTATTGCAAATAACTTATTCTTTTGATATCATTAAATTAGTTATCTAAATTTTATATTATATAACCAGTGATATAACTATCATTTTAGTGAGTTCCATAGCCCACTTGGAGAGCATCTCGCATGGCTGTGAAAAATGATAGAAGCTCGCCTGCACTTAGGAGCTCAGTGTTTCCCATCATGGCCATGTTATTGTCGTCGAAGGAAGAAGTGGGATCCCTCGTCCGCTCGCAAATCACAAACCTACAAACTGGGCATTGGCCTTTGCTTCTTACCCATGGTACGATACAATCCTCATGAAACAAGTGTTTGCATGGTGTGAGCATCACTTCCTCTTGAGGTTCAAAATCTTCCAAGCAGACAGCACACCTCTTGCGACGCTCAAGCTTTTCCCTATCTCTCTCTTTTAAAGCATTCGCAACGCTGTCTTTATAACATAGACTCACTCTCTTCGGTGAAATCTTTGGGGGCTCGTACATTTCTTTCTTAAGCTTCCTCAAAACTGCTGAATTGGGATTCTCTACGGCTCTTGGAGGTGGCTGATGGACAATCTCGCCGAACATGGGGTTCGATCCCCTTGGCATGCTACCACTTAATCCATTTATTTGTTGCCTCCGATGTGGTTGTGTTGGAAAACTGCTAAAGAGTTCCCAAAAGGGTAGATCAGCAAGGGTATTTTCCCACATGAAAAAACACTAGTTACCAACTTTGGTGCAAAATGTAGAAGCTGGAAAAGAATTTTATTTTGATACTTGGTATAAGATCTCAATCTTATTTATCGTATAATTTATAATTCTTTTAGTAAAGTATTTTTATTGATTGCATATATGAGGGGCTCTCCTCAAACAGCAATTTCAATGTACATAGTTTAGGAAAAATAACACACATTACATATAATTAATTTGACTATTTTTTATTATATATAAGTTAGTTATCTAACTTTTATATCAACTAATGGACATAGTAGCAAATTCTTGTTCTAGCGTGAAAAAAATTGGGAACTTCAAAAGGAAATTGGAAATTTCTTTTCAGGAAATGGTTGAATTTGTAAAAATCTGTTCATACAGAGACCACACCTAATCAAGTAGTTTAGAGGAAATGTTAACATAAAGTTCCTACAAACCATTAATTTAATATTAAAAAATTAATTATTTAGTTTTTATATTAACCAACCAATTTAGTAGCTTGTTTTTGTTCTAGCAAGAAAAAAATTTGGAGTTTTGGTGATTTAAGGTGAAGTTCAAAAGTAAATTGGGAACCTCATCCAAGGGAATGGTTAAATCTGTACGAGTTCGTTGGTACAGAGAACTTCTATAAGAGAATTCATGATGCGGTTGCTTGCTTTTCCATATAAAATGGCCGATTCTGTTCTATATACGTAATCATGGACACAAATATTTGAGCTTGCTAGTTTGTGAAGTTGTGATTACCTGGGTGTAAGGTTGAGCCCTGAAAGTGTTCTGTCTTCCACCATTATCCTTGGGGTATCTTGCAAGCCTAAAATCCTGTTGCCCTGGTAATATAATCCAAATAATAGTTCATCATCCTTAAAACAATCTGATCTTCCCCTTACCTTTTGAAACATGTCTCTGTTTTTGGACGACAATATACTTACAGATTGGTAAAACACAGGCGTCTCATCATGGCTTCTAAGGTTGTCGTCGGAAGCTCTTGCAACAGATCGGCGAGCACCAGGTAAAGGTGTGAAGTTGTTGGAATTTGAATTTCTGTTCATGATTTCTCAAGATTTCACTTACCTCTTCATCGTCAAGCTCACACTGATACTTTGCCCTCCCTGGAGGTATTAATAGAGCTTGCTTTCCGACTGGGATTTATGGCTGCGTTTTCTCTTATCTGTCCCTGAGAATATATTCTTCATGATTATTCGCCTCTCCTCCTTTTTTTTTTCTCTTTCCTTTTTCAATTCATATCCAAGGCATGATTCTTCGCTGTGACTCTGTAATGAAGCGAAAGCAATTACGAAAGAATCACATTCTTGGAGTGTTGGTGGATGTTTTAGCTTCAATCCTTTCTGTACGCATCTTGACAAATACATGCATGACCGAATTATACTGAAAACTTTTCAAACTCTATAGCCACTTCAGCATTTGTGTACATCATCATTCTTACATCATGGGCGAGTGCAAGATATTTTTAATTTTTCATTGAGTTGTTGATAACGAAAAATATTATCAGTGAAAATGCCTAGGACGAATTAAAGTTTTTAACAACCAATAGTAGTAAAAATTTACTCCCAAAACAATACATCAATAGTAGTAGTAAATGGCCAAAATTAATCAACAGCAATACGCTAATATACTCGCTAGAATTATTCGTTGGTTGAGTGTAGAATGTCACAGTTATTCCTCACACACAGTTATAATTTTTTTAAAAAAATACGTTAGTTTAAATTGTTGAAGGTTCGGACTTCGGAGCTTCCCAGCAAAAGCACTGTAGACATAGGAAAGAAAATTAAAAATACAGTTTGTTCAGTCAACGGTGATTTCCATTTTCGATTTTTCACTATTACCGATCAACGACGACTTGTACCATTGAATTAGTTAGCCATTGTCATGAGCAAAGATGAGCTTCTCTGACTCTGCTGTGTTTAGGAAGTGAGCTTCTTTTATTGTGGAAATGAATTACCCTATCTTCCCAGGCAGCTCATCTTCTCGGAGGACCTGGAAATACGAAGTTTTTCTGAGTTTCAGATGTGAGGATACTCGCAACAGTTTCGCCGGTCACCTCTTTTCTGCTCTTCAACGGAAAGGTATATTTACCTTCAAGGATGACAAAAGGCTCGAGAAGGGAGAAGCCATTAAACTGGACCTCCTCAAAGCAATTGAGCAATCCCGAATTTCTTATGTCGTCTTTTCCCAAAACTATGCCGATTCGTCCTGGTGCTTGGAAGAACTGGCAAAGATATCTGATGGAATTAGCGAACCCGGATGCTTTGTTGTACCGATTTTCTTCGATGTAGATCCTTCTGATGTTCGAAGACAAAGTGGGAAATACAGAGAATTGTTTGATAAACATGAAAGCGAGTTCAGCGATAACATAGATAAAGTACAGAGATGGAGGATAGCCTTGACTCAAGTAGCCAGTCTCGCTGGTTATGATGTAAGATCAAAGTAATCTTCTCTTGTTCTTGTGACCCATCTTTTTTATATAAACCGAAGTCTTGGTCCTGAGCTCAAGCACAGAGAGCGTTTCTTGATTTACGTACGGCCTAATTCTTTACCAAGTAATGAGATTCCAACCTGGCTTGTTATTGTGACTCTGAGCCTCAGTGCTTGTCAACATTTAGCTCGTTGATCCTTAGGTGATTATTAGGAATTTTTCCAGATCAGAGTCAGATGTTATTGATGAGATTGTCACAGATGCAGTACGCAAATTGGGTCATAGATTCTCAAGTTTGGCTGATGATCTAGTTGGGATGCAATCTCGTGTAGAAGCATTTGAGAGCCTTCTAGGCTTAGAATCAGAAGAAGTTAGAAAGGTAGGGATGTGGGGGATGCCTGGAGTAGGGAAGACCACTCTAGCTGCGGTAGTATATGATAGAATCTCTCACCGGTTTGATGCTTGCTGTCTTCTTCTTGATGTAAGTAAAGTTCACAAAGGCCCTGGACTTGTACGTCTACAGAAACAACTCCTCCGTGAAACACTACATGAAGATATAGAGATAAGGGGGGATCACAGGGGAACCAATCTGATAAGCACAAGGCTTCACCACCTTAAAACTCTTATTGTTGTTGACAATGTTGATCATGCTGATCAATTGGAGAAACTGGTTGGCAAGTCCACGTGTTTCGGGCCAGGGAGTAGGATCATCATAGCAACTAGAGATTTGCATACCCTAACCAGGCATGGAGTGGATGAAGTTTATGAGGTTAAGCTACTGAATGAGGATGAAGCTCTTCAACTTCTCTGCAGAAGAGCCTTCAAACAAGATGATCCTTTGAGTGACTTTAAATTGATGACTCACAGTCTGCTACAATATGCTAAAGCACTTCCACTAGTAATCAAAGTGTTGGGTTCTTTCATGTATGGGCTGGAAATATCAGAGTGAGTTGCTCAGTTAGAAAGATTGAAAGAAAATCCTGACCAAGAGGTTATGGGAGTTCTTGAAACCAGTTTTGTTCGGCTTGAGAAAAAGGACAGTACAGGGATATATTTGTGGACATTGCCTGTTTCTTCAAGGGAGCAGATGAGAACTATGTCACAAAAATTCTGGAATATTGTGGATTCAATCCTAAAATTGGAATTAGAGTTCTCCGTGACAGATCTCTCCTGAACATTGTTAATGGAATATGCTGGATGTATGCTGCAAGAACTGGGATGGAAATTTGCAAGAGGAGAATTTCCTGATGAGCCAGCAAAGTGGAGTAGGCTGTGGTCATACAAAGATATTCAAACTG
>JANTPZ010002929.1:0-49987 GCA_025593235.1 Vachellia pachyceras
TAATATTATAATTAGCGAGGAAAAAGGAAAATTTAGCGTCGGAAAATGGAAATTTATCGACGGAATTAGTGAGGGAAAATAAAATTTAGCGACGGAAATTGAAAATTTAGCGACGGAAAATGGAAATTTAGCGACGGTATTAGCGAGGAAAAGAAAATTTAGCGACGGAAATTGAAAATTTGTCGACGGAAAATGGAAATTTAGCGACGGAATTAGCGAGGGAAAATAAAATTTAGCGACGGAAAATGGAAATTTAGCGACGAAATTAACGAGGGAAAAAAATTTAGCGACGGAAAATTCCGTCGCTAATTTAGCAACGGAGAATTTTCGTCGCTAATTCCCTCGCTAATTAGCGACGGAAATATCCCTCGCTAAATCCGTCGCTAAAAAATCCGTCGCTAAATTTGACAATGCCGTCGCTAAATTTAGCGACCCTCGTTTTAGCGACGGATTTTTTCCGTCGCTAAATCTGCTTTTTCCGTCGCTAAAGCTGATTTTTCCGTCGCTAAAACTGTTTTTTCTAGTAGTGTACTGCAAATCCAAGATTAAGTTTAAAAAAAAGTAGTTCCTTTTTCTAACACATGTTCATGTATCCACGTGTCGATTATATGGTCAACAATGACTCAGATTTTTGAACCAGATTATTATTTCTCAAATTAAAAGACCCCACCTTGATGAGTATATAAATAGGCTTGTGGACAAGCTATTCTCAGATCTCATCATCATTGAGAGGATTTAGTTCTACATATAACTTCATAAGTTTGTTTCTAGTCTATATATACCTTCACTTTCACACAGCTTTATCATCATATAGAAGCATTAATTCTCTTGCAGAACTCCGCAAGTAACTGAGCCATGTCTGCTACAACAAAGAGAGATAAAGAAGAAGAGACTAGTTCTGAGATGAGAAGAGGCCCTTGGACTCTTGAAGAAGACAGTCTCCTCATTCACTATATTGCTCGCCATGGCGAAGGCCGGTGGAACATGTTAGCCAAAAATGCAGGTACATGCTTCATGCTCTTATTTAGATTAGTTTATTTTAAATGATTTTAGGCGATACGGCACAAAAGACTCTTGTTTAATGCAATATCTTAACAAGTTATAATTTTTTTTTTGGTTTAACAATTCATCAGGATTGAAGAGGAATGGGAAAAGTTGCAGGCTGAGATGGCTTAATTACTTGAAACCAGACATCAAACGAGGAAACCTTACCCCACAAGAACAGTTAATGATCCTAGAACTCCATTCTAGGTGGGGTAACAGGTAATGATAATTAATTAATGATCTGATCTGTTCATAACTTCATATGAATTAGTTGTTATATATGTTGCAATGAAATTAATTACTAACTTGGGTTTGGTTGTTTGTTTATTAAGGTGGTCAAAAATTGCTCAGCATCTGCCTGGAAGAACTGATAATGAGATCAAGAACTATTGGAGAACCAGAGTGCAGAAACAAGCTCGCCAACTTAACATTGAATCTGGAAGCAAGAAGTTCATAGATGCAATTAGATGTTTCTGGACACCAAGATTAGTTCAAAAGGTTGAACAGCAACAGATATTGAATTCTCCTTCTGCTACTACTACAACCTCGTACTCTTCTCTCACGACAGAAACCAACAACCTTCATGTTTCTTCTTCATCATCATCATCTTCTCCATTGTTGCCAACCAACAACAACAACTCCAACTCTGTTATACCTAATTCTCTGTCTTGTTCACCGTCGTCGTCGTCGTCTTTCCAGAAACCAGCTGAAAATTTTCTTCCCAGCAGCTTCTGCTCCAATAATCCCAGCCACTTTCCCTCTGATTATTCCTGGCAATTCTCTCAGCAGCTTCTGGAACCTTCTTCAGAAATCTCATCAAGCCCTTGTTTTATGTTAGAGAACAATAATGCTTGTTACAGCAGTAACCCAGTTCAAGAAAACTCGTTGGTGATGAACAGTAATATGCCACTACTGGGTATTATGGGATGGAACATAATCCGATGAATTTGCAGGAATCAGAAGCAGCGACGACAATGGTCGGAACCAATTACGACATGCCATTGCCGTTTGATTATTATTATGATCAGGCAACTACAGCAGAAAATGAGTGGACGTTAGGAAACATGGCAGATACTTTATGGAACATGGAAGCTCTGTGACAGAATAGCCATTCGCTTGCAAATCTCATTAGCTTCTTTTTACAATTCAAAATTCATATACTAGAGATTATTTTTAATGTCTAAAATGTATCTCTCTCTCTCTCTCTCTCTATTGTTACAGTAGCTTTGATTAAGTTTAAGGTTGTTTAGGGATATAAATAACTCATCATGTATTATTGCATGCATGGGATCTTTCTTTTGTGATTAACTTAATATATTAAATAGATCATTTAGCTAGTTTTGAAAAGACTGTAATTTGACTAAGACATGCTGCTTTGTCAACATGCTGCTCTGTTTCTATTCTCTTTCTGTCCCCTGAAAAGGTTGATAATCGGGATTATTTTGGTGATTAAACGGATAATATACATAATCACCGCGGTATCCTTGATATAAGACTCGTATCCCCAATTGACAAACTTGAAAAAATTAAAAAACTAAATAAATTTTTTTAAAGTATCTGTACTTATCATTACTCTTTAAAATTAATTTGCACATATAAGCATTTAATAGAGATCATATAATATATGATATGATTAAAGTAGCCTATTTAGCTTTATTAATCTTCTCAAATTAATTAATAGATCTTATATTAAGGATTGTGGGTAGTATTTTATAAGAAGCTACACTCTTCTCATTGATGAGTAATGTGATTTAATATTTCTGGTACTTAATATAGAAGCTATTTAATTAATAATTTAGATAAAAATGAAATTAATTAATTTGAATAAATGTAACATGATATTTTTGCGATATCTTTGAGTGTGACATTGAATTATATATTGATTTATGAGTTAAAATTAATTAATTTTAAAAAATTATAAATATAAAAGATGAAATGAATTGAAAAGTTACATTTAATAGCAAATTCATCCTCTAACTATTAGGTGTTATATTAGGAACAGAGAGGGAGTATTTTATAAAGCCCTTTGCAATGGATGATCCTACCATGTATATATATGTACTCTTTTTATCTGAGTCGCATTCTAAAAATATTTCAAGCATTTAAATGTAAGTTATTTTATAAAATATAGGCAACATTAAATTTTCTTTTCAGCACATGCCCTACATTATAATATAATCCACACAAGTTATGGGGAGAGAGTGACTGGGTTTGTTTGACATTCCATTTGACAAAGTCAAAAGTCCGTTTAACAGTATTTTTCGGTAAAATGAAATAATTTCTTCCACATATTTACTTCGACTTATGTAAAAACATTTTTCCATCACCAAAAGGCCCACTAAGAGATATATAGTTAAGATATGGCTGCCATTCAATGGAGGATAATTTTGAAAAGTCATGAGAACTTCTGAAAAGTTAAAAAAGAAGTTCTAACTAATTTATGTGAAGTTAATTATAAAAAGGAAATGCACAGTATGTGAAAAAAGACTCACATAACAAACTGGACTTTTATATAAAAAAAAGGGAGATTTAGTTTTAGGTCTCAAGTAAGCAAGTTATTTAAGGAATGATCCCATGGGTGAAAATATTTAATGAGAGATCCCAATATGATGTGTTGTCAACACAGCGCATGATGTTGTTAATACAAGGACCTCATGTTGTCAATTGGGACCTTTCATTAAATATTTTTCTTTATGGGATCATTCCTTAAATAACTTCCTTACTTGGGACTTAAGACTAAATTTAAAAAAAAAAGGATAAAAGGGTCGGGAAACGAAGGTGGAGTCATATCTAATTATAGAATGAAATGAAACACATGGAGAATATGGGCATGTGTAAGTTGGTAATAGGGAGGCCATAGATCCCATATAGCTATCATCTGGAATGTTGAAAAATGCTTTGATTAACTGGCTACTTATCTCCAAGAACAGCAACTTGATATTTTGAATACTGTTTACGTGCAAAAATATATAATAATATTGCCAATACAATTAAATTTTATACCATTCAATGAAATATATAATAATACAGCAACATTGATTGAATATATGTAATCTTCTATCCAATGAGGAGCTTTTATATCATTAGGTTACAGGATCTTTGATAAACTACATATAGTGCAATTTTGATGAGAGCCAGCAAGAGATTTAGAAATATCTACAAGAAAGAGTTGTCTAGGCATTTAACTAATAGAAGAGATAATAATAAAAAAGTTAGTTAAAGTAGTGAAGAAAATATGAAATGACATTATTTAAAGGTAAGGTATCTCTTCATCATAGTTTATCTCAAACCTTAATTGTCAATGGATACGTTTGGTAAAGCGGTGGAGAAGTACTTATGGGCTTATTCACACAAGTCGAGGCAAATATGTGGAGGAGATTGTCTCATTTTACGGAAAAACACTGTTGAACGTGCTTATGGTTACAAGCTAAACGTTGCCAAACAAGCACAATCTCATATATAATCCATATGTTGAGCCCTCCAACATGATTATGGGAATGTCTGTGATACCATACAAAATCAAGTCCATTTAAATTGGGATAAAACTTATTTTATATATTTATCTTATAAATTATAAATTATATTAAAAGTAACTTGCATATTTAACCTAGATAATTCTTAGCCATCTCCCACAAACCAAAGTAAGCTAGAAACAACGACCCCCCAAAGTCATTGAACCCATCTCTCTCTCTCTCTCTCTCTCTCTCTTATTTTGAAAGTCTTCTTAAGTGAAAATGATCAGAGCAGGGCAATGGTCAAAATAGAGAAAAATCATTGGCAACAGATTATTGGTTGGTTTGGAGGCTGATGATGCAGCGAATTAAAACCGCCAAACGTGTCATTATCGTAAACTTCATTTTTCTTCACTATTATTTTTCCTTATCTGCCAAACATGCTACCTTGTAGGGATATAGGGATCTGTTCATATGCGCGCGCGCGCGCGCACACATATAAGCTCCACGTTAGGCTTTACTTGTGAATGATTCTATCCCAAAACGTGCTTATTTTCGCCCACTCCTTTGTGAACACACAGTATCATTTTCTTTTCCAGCCACTTGTCTTCTGCATTTTTCGCTAGTTTTTAAGGTTTCAGGTTACCTATTCAATTCATCTTGCAGCTTCTATTTTTAACCCATTCTCTCTCTAGAGAATTCGTAATTTCGTACTTTCGAACTACCACTATTAAATCAAATTTTCGAGGATTACATATATATATATATATATATATGTATGAGTGAATTTGGACGAGTTGTATTCATTATTCTTCACACACACACACAAAAATTGCGCTCAATTTCTTGACATTTTAACTTATATATTGTAAAGCATTTTCATCTTTTTTTCCTGTTTGGTGATTCAATTGTTTAAAACAAAGAGATAGGTAAGATTAAATGAAGTTTAATTTAGTGAGAACGTAGTAAGTATTAAATTTGAATTTGTAATTTTTGAATTTTTCAAAGCTTATGAAAATTTTAAGAAGTAAATTTAATTGAATTTTTTTATAAAATTTACAATTAATTCTTTCCAAAAAAATATATTACCATGATTAGGAAGAAAAGATTATTAAATTATTTATTTCTATAATTTTCATGAAATTTAATTTAATTTTTTAAAGAATATAACTCTTGAAAATTAATTAATAATTTATTTTATTAAATAAATTAATTTATAAAATTTTCAACTCAAATTTTAATATTGAATTTATAGGATAATAACTTAAAATCCTTTGTTTTTTTTAAAAATACTCCCTCTTATCCTTAACAAAGGAATTAAATAATGAATTTATAAAGATTAATGAAATTAGTTAAGCTAATTATTTTAAAAAATGTATTGGTTTCCTTCAAATATCATCTTTAATCATTTACATTGAAACTACTCATTGGTGAAACCCTATTAGTATTTCTCATCAATAGGAGTAGTTTGGGAAAAATAAAAATTTTGGAGACCAATGAATTAATATTTTATATTTATATTCAATTTAAACCTCTTAATTAAGAAATTTACATCTAGAATTGGATGAAGTACATGTTTTATTAGCATTTAAATTATTTTGTTGAAACATGTAAGACATTGGAATAAGGAATAATAAAAACTTGCATAAACTCCAATGAATCATGTAAAAAATTTTGAAAAAAAATAAAACAAGAATTGTATTTAATAATGAACACTTTTCATAACTTAATAAAAGAAAGAATTAAGTCAATGGTGATGTAGGCTAGTGTCAACCACAGGTTCTATTACGCTTGTAACCTTATGCCATGAGTTTCAGAGTGTATAAAAAGACGAGTTTATTACACTTATTCCTTATACCCATAATCGTCTATGGGTCCATGGGTATTGGACACTCTCACCAAAGGGAGAGGGTTTGATACCGGAGAATATCACTTTATTGTGGATCCAGTCACGGCGTTTGGGGAGGCATCGTAGCTCCTGGGTGCTTAGGTAAATGTCTGAGGGTAATTGACGGCTCGCCCTGCCCAGCATTGGTATGACCTAAGAGGAAGGGGGATTTCGCCCTACCCTTGACTTGTGGGTGAGCCCAACCCCCTGTCTAAAATTTTTGTACAAAAAAAAAATTACACTTATTCCTTATAAAATTACAGTAATTTTTCTATTGAATTTTGCTGAAATATTTTAATTTGGAATGCAACTTCTTAAAGATTCTTCTCACCGGTAAATTTCTTTATTCCCTAGATCACTCTAGAAAATGGAACATATCTATTTATATTTTGTATTCATATTAAGTATTTTTTTTAAAAAAGTCCCCGATGATTTTGTTCAAGTGGTAGCTACTATTGATGCGAAGACACAAGGTAAATGTAATTGGGTGAAGAAGAATAATTAAGAAAGCATATGATAATATACTCATTTCATCTCACTCCCATCTTTTCTATCAAATCAATTTCACTATCAAAGCATACTTAAGCGTCTTAAGACCAAACTCTTCATAGACCATTAAACCCTTTAACTTTCTTTTCTTACCATTTTGGAATAATACCCACTCACTCTTTCTTCTTTGATTGAGTTCCATTACTACAAAAACCATCAATAATTGCTCTAATAATTCACTCTTCTTCTTCTAGCTGTCTTTGTCTTGTTTTCCCCCATTTTTCAACCATTACACAAATAAATCAATCACTTCTTTGATGAGTAAGTCCTTAAGATACTGTTGAATCGTCATGGAAAATAATAAAATGTGGTAGCAACTGCAAATTATTTCATATTACTTGGACTGGGAAAATAGTCTTCAAAGAGGATGAGTCATTACATTGAAAAGCTATTACGATAAAATGATATGATGGATGCAGGAAATTATGTTTAATCCCACTTCAGTTACTTGACGGAGTTGATTGATTGATTGAATTACTAGATTCTTTTTTTGAATTTTACTTCTCTAAGATAAAATCCGAGGGAACATTGTTAAAAAAAATGGAGATTTATTGTAAGGTCCCATGAAGTTATTTATGAAAAGGTTCTAAGAGGTTATCAATGATAAGTCGAGAAGCATCATTAATAAGTGGAGCAGTTGTCATTAACAACTCTTGGGACTTTTTTATAAATAATTTCCTTCCTTGAGACTTTGCAATAAATCTCCCTTAAAAAAATTACTCACTGTAAAATTTATCTATTGCTTAAAAATATCTAAGGTATTTAGGCAGATGCAACTCATCATATGCCCTTTCTTCAGCTTTAACATATTTTTAATTATATGCCAATTCTTTCATTATGCTCACAGTTAAAGATAGTTGGAAAAAGTTATTACCCTCTGAAAATAAATTATACTTGAGTCCTTAAATAAATTTGAGATATCTCTGTCAAAAAAAAATTGAGATATCTTTTATAAGTTTAGAGCAATTTCCTCAAAAATGTGTCAAACATCAAAATTTTGCAGGTTTATTTAATATCCCACTTAAATTACTTGAGCAAGTTTTTTTGTTGATCAATTTTTAAAAAAATTACTTTAGCAAGTTGATTGATTGAATTGCAAGATTCTATTTTTAAAATCTTGAATTTTATTTCTCTAAAATAAAGTATATCAAACATCAGAATTGCATGTGTAGGAATAGTGCGGTTTGTTTCTTAAAGTTAACACTATGTATGAACAAATATATTTTTCGCATATAATAAATTTATAAATAGTATCATTTATCATAAACCATGTAAGCAATTACAAGAAAATGTGTCTAAATTCAAGTATTCAAGTTGATTGGACAGAAGGGTAATGAAGAAAAAGCCTTTAACTTCAATTTTGGTAGTGAAGAATGTGCGCAAAAGTTGATTTGATTTTGATTCTGCTTTACAAACCAGTCCTCAAGAAGAGGAAAGAAGACTGACTAGCTTTCAAGATATGTGGCCTTTTCACACGTAGTGTGATCATGGACAGCGTGTTCAAGGGAATATTATGCTTTAAAATTAGTTATCTACATCATGGAATTTAATTCAAACTAAAGATGCCCTAGACAGAGCCACAACAGCATTAGCCTACCAGAGATTGGAATCTCATGCTAGAGAGAGAGAGAGATGGCAATGGAACATTTATATTTTCCACCACAAGGTTCATCTTTATTTCTTATTAAGTTCAAAAGATTTGAACCCTAAGCATTACTCAGTCCTTGTTGAATTCAAACATTCCAATGTTTGCATCTGTTCGAGCAGTATAATTCCACTGTATGAAGTTTCCCAGTAATGAATCCTGTTTTTGGGGATTGTTAATGTCTAAGCTGATATCTGTAGCATCTTATTGTAATTTGACAATCTCTAAACCAAACAATTGTATCTTTTATCACTAACAGCTGGTTGGATCAAATGGTAAGCGGCTTGTTCCAGTTTAAGCAAGGTCTCGGGTTCGAGCCTTGTGTATGCAGCAGTCATCGTTGGGAGACTCACCTACCATGCCAGGTGCGCGACGTTGATCGGGTCCGGACGTAGTTGGAGCGAAGCTCCGGTGAATCGAACGGGCAACTGAAAAAAATTGTATCTTTTACCGAAGAAATACATATTTTTTATAGCTTGAGGTTGGTGAAAATTTATCATCATATGGTTGAGCTCAGTGTTAGAGCACATGAACATTGTATTTTTTTTTTTTTAGATAGCAAATTTTAGCTTTGAGCCGACTTGTTTCCTCTCGCTGACAGATAGCTCAGCCAAGCTGCATCACATTGAGTCTCAACCAAACCTGCATCAGATATAACATGTTTGGTATATACTTTTTTTGTGGTCAAGATCTTCCAAACACATTTTCATGCACAACTCATTTCTTCATTTTGCTGGGGGCTGGTCATCAGTGATACAATGAATGGCCCAGATTTCATTTATAGTCTTGAAAATTTGTCTTCTAAGACTACCTTGCAATCTCCATCATCAAAGCTGTTGTACATCAAACAGAAAACAACTTCTCTACTTTGACTTTGAATATAAAAAGTTTGGTATTTAGTGAGACGCAACTTGAAAAGGACCACACAGGACTAAAACAATAAGAACAGAATTTGATCATGTAGTCCAATAACCGTCTCTATCAGACAGGATGAATAGCACATCAACAAATGATAACGTGAAACAGGGGATAAAACAGTAAAAGTTATTAGCCAAATGTAGAAATACATTGCAGGTAAAAACCTGCAAGCTGCAGATTCATTTATTTCAACTTAATTGACCAAAAATAAACGGACAACCAGAATCAGAACCCTTCATCACCCACACAGCCCATTAAGAAAACCAGACCATTTAGAGCTCAAATACTTCGTTGGGTGAAAACAATACACTGAAGAACAAATAAAGCCTTCAGAGTTCAGATTACAATTACATAATAGCACAGGAGCGTCTATACATAACCAAGAAATTACCGATCACTTGAATAAATTTACATGACCAAAGTCTGTCAATACCAGTGTCAAAGTGAATGTTTGTACATGTAATTTTTCAAAAAATAAAAACTAATTCTATATCATTTTAAAGTAATATCTGGACAAAGATTAACCGTTCATCTTCCATCATCAAAACTATTTCTCGCGCACAATCAAATCCTATTTGCCACCCTTACCATAGCTGTCTTTCAAGGTCACCGTCCGATTAAAAACAAGTTTTTCAGGAGTGGAGTCCTGGTCGACCACAAAATAACCTGGAATTGCAGATACAGTAATCGTAAATTATAGTAAAAAAGACAAGATAATATATAGTTTCATGCAGCATTCTATAGCGGGCTCGCACACACTTGTGAAGTGAGACACATTACTGGGCTACTACAAACTTTATAAAACCTCCCAGCGTGTGCATATTATTCCAACCATGACACACTCCCCTCACCCTCCCTGTTTACTCTTGCTTCAAAACAATAGCAATGCAAAATTTTTTTGCATGTTTTTCAAAAATAGCCGACCATAATGAACGGGAATTCAATATTGAACATGAATAACTAATCTAATGCAATTTGCCAACATACATCTAGCCTACAGGAGACTATTCTTTTAAGTCTCTAGTCACGTCTGAGTCTGTGTTGAAACTTTGGGTAATTCTCTTGTGTTTTAGCACTTCCTAGTAACAAGGGAAACTGGGAAAACTAGGCAGTAATTAATGCGCACACAACACTAATTGACAGGTGAATTAAGGTTATTAAGTAGGGCTTCTCAATCCCACAAGGAATGGAATTGCATATACCCGAGTTTTCGAAATATATTTTAGGTCAACCTCCATAGTTACCTTGTGAAACATCAAACCTTTCTAAAGCTATTGAAATTAGAGACAGTATAGGCACCAGCTGATGCGTCATTAGAGCTTGATACGACCACACTCATCATGTAAAGAACCACTCAACTGGCTTTTGCTTGAATATTATTTTTTGTCAAGTCCAAGAGTACCAGTTATGTTATTATAGTGATATTCAAATATAAAGAATCAATGAAGGTTGCCCAATTTACCTAATCTTTCAAATTGGAACCTCTCACCAGCTTTTGCATTTTTTAACGAATCCACACCATATGCACTCGGAATTACAACTTTGGACTGGGGTTTCAGATCACCAAGCCAATCATCAAGTTCAGCCGGATTCTATTGCAGTTATTAAAATAAACAAAACCAGTCAGCTCTAAGATAAAACAGAATGGTCGTTTGATTGAGGATAGGGAGATAAAAGAAGGCCAACCTCTGATAGGAAAAGCTTTTCGAACAATCTGACTTCAATCCTAAGTGGATCAACTCCAGGAGAAGGTTGAGGAACCCAATGAAGAACACCCTATGGATCAAGATTATTCATGATTAACCAATATTATCAGACAATCTCCTAGAAAGCATTATCTTTAACATGAAGATTTAGCAAAAACAATAAACCTTAGGCTTTGTCTTCTTTGAAGGATCATATTCAGCATGGATTTCTAAAATAGTCTCCTTGTCATCTGCTAAAATAACTTCAGTACACTTGATAGGAAAAGCATATCTGCACAGAACAAAGATCTTGAATATTGGCAGCATAACTTCTCATGCACACGAGACAAAATATAATCTGCACCTTGTACTAACCTCAGTATCACTGATTTACCAGGAGCAAGGCCATAATAGTCTTTGGAATCTTGAGTCCGAAAATCTGAACTTTCAATGTATACAACATTGGTAAATGGAATCTAAGAACAAAAAATACAAAATCAGTAATAATGTAGTATGCAAAAAATGCCAAGTACAGAAAATCATATTGAAAGAGGGGTACAGTGATATGGATTAATATGGCAGGCATTGCCAGTGGATGAACGTCAAATAATATTAGTTTAGACAAGCAAATAGGATGGCATCTTAACACACTAATACTGTATAGATATTGGTTTCCAGCATATGAATCTCACCTTGTAGAGAGCAGATGCATCGTCAGCCTTAGCATCAGGCCATTTCTTTGCATCGACCTCTATAGTTGAGTTGGCTTCCAGATTAGTAATGACAACCTAAAAAGGGGGGGGGGAACAGCTTTTAGCTAATTAAACTCAACAGTACGCTTCAGAAGAATTTAACCAAGACATGTGTACCTTGAGCGGATGTAGCACAGCCATTACACGAGGAACTTCCCTATTCAGTTCTTCCCTAACATGATACTCAAGACGCTCCACGGATATTAAAGTGCCATCACTGCATCAAAATGATCTCTTTTAAAAACAAAACTAACCATAACCAAATTCATATATCCATTCAAGTATGCTTTCAAATGCATATTCAGTAAATAATTATTCATTTATTGCACATGAATATCAGCCTTTTGGCCCAAGCTTTCAACGTGTTGTTTCACAACAAACAAAAATGAAAACTCATGGAGCAGAGCATATTCCATATAGAGAAGAGATCTGAAACCACAGCATACATAGTTATCAAGACAATGTAAGCATATAAAGTTCTAAATATCTTTCCCATGAAAATAATAGTAACTTTTTTTTCTAAAAAAAAATTATAGTGTCCTTTTCTTTTTCTAACTTTTTTAAGTAGAACAAACTGGCAAAGTTTTCTTCACTGATGCCATCTTAGCTTATTTACACTTCACCAGCTTGAAAACATATTTAATGATACCTGTCTTCAAGATTTTAATTATTAATTGTTGTCGTTGTTGATTTTTAATGATTTATTCTTTTATGAAACTTCATAAGCCCTTGTTAAAGCATATCAACAATTTCATTCATCAAAAATAAAAATAAATTCCATAAGATATATCCTATATGCTTTAAATTCGATCATGAATACCGTTAATCAGGCCAAAAAAACATATGAATACCAGTATTTAGCATTTTCTGCATTAGTGTTTCCCATCTCAACTGTGAAGCAAAGAAAATAAATAGATACATAAATAGTCACTTTATTCTATAACTGCATTTCAATGTGGCCGTCTGGCAGAGGAAGTGTCAATAGTATTAACACTAACATCATTTCAAGAAATACTTGATATGCAATTAGGTAGTGAGTGTTGATTAGGGGAGTATGCTGAATGTTAAGAATCCAAAATACTACAAATTTACCCAACCAAAATAAATTGTATTCCTATTATACTTTAATGTCATAAAATTTCCACTTTAACATTATTATCAAAGTTAACAGCTTAACCCAAATTTTTTTTTTGTTTAGGGGGGGCCTAATTTTGATACAATGTAATGGCACATTGGCACATTATGTTTGGGGTTAGTAGAAAGAAAAATCCAAAGAAATTGAGGGGCTTTTGCCATGTTAGACTGCTATCAATTTGATCGAATAAGATGAATAACCAGAGCAAACGTCGGCAAAACTTTCAAAGTCACGTAAATGTAAAATTTCAAACAATTGATGTATGGACTACGAATCAATGAGCAAAATATTTCAAGCAATCTTTGTCTGTAGTGAAAGCTAAAATTTTTACTTAGTACAGCTACTGGTCAACCATGATGGTGGTCACATAAAAAGATTAGTTCTTGATGCATCATCCTACCTTCTAGTGATTCCAATTCCTCGAACAAAAGCATTGATTGCTGTTGAAGTCACACCTCTACGACGCAAACCTGCTAGTGTCATCAAACGAGGATCATCCCAACCATCGACCCACTTCTCCATCACAAGACGATTTAACTTTAACAGCAAGACAATCAAAATTAGGGGGTCAAAAAATGAGTTATGAACAAACTTTAATATGTTCAAAACAATTGTCTCACCTTACGCTTTGACATAACCGTGTTAGAGATATTCAACCTTGAATATTCCCAGACATAAGGTTGGTAGAGTCCCAACGAATGCAATAACCAATAGTACGATGCGCGACGGGTCTCAAATTCAAGTGTACACAACTGCATGATATATACAGAAACTGACTAAGAAAACATAACACTTGGAAAGATATTAGATCAAATATTAAAGTGGCATACATTTGAACTTATAGCATAAATCAACAAAAACAATCAGAAAGATAACAAATCATGATACACTGCCCCGAAAAGAGCATAAGTGAACAGGCCAAAGAAAAAATGTTACATCAAAAGAGCTTTCAATCCCCTTCGGAAAGACATAATTTGGAGATCAAAGAGAATAAGCAAAGCAACTCTCTCAAATAAAATTAAGTAAAATAAATAAATCTAATAGATACCCCAATTCAAGCCCCTAAAAAACACACTGAAAGAAAGAAAGAAAAAATATCGCAACATAGGTACCCCAAGTCAAGCCCCTAAAAAACACTCTCAAGAGTCCTCAACAGACCCAATGCTCATCCAAATTGCAGCACTATAGGTGCAACTCAAAGTGCAAAAGAATAAAATTTTGAATGTGCATATAGGACCAATCCTGCCCTTCTATAAAAAGGTTGTAAATGTATAAAATGATGGATTACAATAAAAATATTTCGCTTACTTTCTCAACATATAAATATCTTAAATTGAAAAAAGGACATCGAAAAAATTTAGGCATAGAGCACTTACTGAATGTGTGACATTTTCAAGAGAGTCCACAATGCAGTGAGCATAATCATAACTGGGATAGATACACCACTTGTCTCCAGCATGAGGATGAGGTGTAAACTAAAGGCACAAAGCACTCACACCATAAGATTGTATGACCCCCATGAAACTTTAAGTTATCATTCCAAATATTTGGTTCCATGCTCACCTTAATTCGATATGCAATGAGGTCATACATATTGTAATTATCACTCTGCATATCTTGCTTCATTCTAAGTGTGGCTTTTCCTTCCTCAATAAGACCAGTTCTCATATCTTCAAAGAGTTTCAGTGATTCTGCAATTGGTCTGTCCCTCCATGGACTGTTCAATTTCTTCTCCCTATACTCCTTAATCTCCTCCGGTGTCTGAAGCGAAATCATTTAAATATTTTGCCAACATGGATATTCAACAGAACAAATTAAGAACATCATACAAATATCTTATCCTCTATTAGTATGCACATGGTAACTTCTCATAAAAGGTATTCAGTACACATCAATTTTATCCCAGCTAATATACTTTCATGCAAAATGAGACAGCCGCATTAAATTACCAAAAGGATCAGAAATTATGCTTTGGGTGAGTTAATTAGTAACTGACTAGCTGATAATTTATCTCATCCACCACCAACAAACCACTTAACAGAACACCTTACCATCTACATTAGCGTTGATAATGTACAGAGATATTTTATTACTAACCTGATGATCAACATAGGCATGACCTCTTCTAATGAGCTCCACGGCTAATTCATACAGTTCTTGGAAGTAATCACTGGTATAAGTAATCTGCATAAAGTGCAAATCTTTTAAACAATCAAAGAAGGTGCAAGTGTAGCAACCAAAGATAAGTCACCAGTGGTCCAGTGCAAGTAAATACCTTCAACGGTTCCCATCCCATCCACCTTACAATCTCTTCAATGTGATCAATATATTCCTTCTTTTCTGCTTCAGGGTTTGTATCGTCATACCTGGAGCATGAAAGATCAAATTAAGAGTTTCTTTATAAAGCTGATGGAAACTTTGTAGACATTAAACCAAACCTGAAAAGCTTTGGTTTGGAAGGTAATAATCATGACAAGAACCAAAGACCGAGGGAGAGATGTAGCCCCCAGGGGAGGGGCGATGTTTTCAATTTTTTGTGTTACACAACTGCTATACATTTCCAGCTACACGTGTTTTTAAATCTAAACATCCCCCCCGGGGGAAAAATAATTAAATCAAGAACAGTCAATCTTTAAAGTTCAAACTAAAATAATGAAAGCCGTTGGAAGTTAAAAACAGTAAAATTTATGGTGTGCATGTGTATATTTATATAGGAAGAAATTAATATTGAACATAATCACCTTAGATAGCATCCTCCACCTCTATCTTTCGCCAAGCCAAAATCAATAAACATTGCCTGAGTATAAAAAAGTTAATAAAAAGGGTATATATTAAACTGCATGTCTATATCATAAATAACTATTATGGACCTTGGCATGACCGATATGCAGGTATCCATTTGGTTCGGGTGGAAATCGGGTCAAAACACTCCCACCCTTTGCTTTTAAATGTTTTTCAAGTAGCTCCTTTCTATCTGCAAGGTGCTTGTCAAGAATTTCCTGTTTAGCTTTCAAGTGCTTGTCAAGAAGCTCTTTTGTATTGCAACACCTTAGAATACTGCCGTTGCTAAAAGGTACTTCAGTATGCACCTGAAAAACAAATATTCATAAGCTCTTGCACATACAAGCTACAACAACAATCATTATCCCACTAGGTGAGATAGGCTACATGGATCGTATGACAAAATTATGCTCTATCAAGTATCAAGTATGAACAACTAAATCTTTAGATAAATTGTCAACCAGAAGGTCCTGTTCCATGACTTCATTGAGCATTCCCTTCAACCTTCCTCTGCCCCTTTTCAAAAGACTTCATGCAAATCTATCAAACCCACCAATGCCTCTCCAACAACCTTCTTACTACATATGAGAAGCAGTGGTGAGAAGGGTAGATTCGACAATATGGAGTCCTCTCAGAAAGGGCCTTCTTTGTAAATACAAGCTAATGCTGCAAAAATTTTAACAATGCACTAGGAAACCCAGCATATAGGAAGATTCATAATCTTGAAATTCAAGACACAAGACTTCAAACCACCCAACTGCATGGATAGTATCACATAAAGTGAAACAGTATATTTGAATGACTTGCAGAACAAGCACACCAACAAAGTGAGGCATGAGTTCACAACACACCATGTACATAATTAAATGAATATTCAAATGATAGTTAGGAGAAGGTAATTATATACCTTAAAATTTTCCTTGGGATTTGGGAATATTAAAAATGGATTCAGATCTTCTTCAGATGGCTTTTCTGGAACAGGCACATCAGCCGCCCTAGCCTATGTAAGCAGGTAATCAAATTTGTAAAATTCCTCCTCCATCCATGACCTAAAAGTAAAACATAATGAGAAAATATTCTATATACACAGCGCAAAAGAACTCACCTCTACTTTAGCAGGTTTCTCTTTCTTCTTTTTTACAGGTTTTTCATCATCTGCAGCTGTCCTTTCACCAAGCAGCTCATATAGTTTTGCATCCATGACTTGCTGTGACAAGATAGAGTAAATTGAAAGCACTATCATCAATTATGACATAAAAGAGAAAAGTCATTTTTCATATTAGCTTTCTTTCACAGCCATCATCACCTTGACAACTTTAGCATCAGCCCATGGATGCCTCTTACGTACATGCCCCAGTAATTCACCAACTAGCGAAAAGAAATGTTAAAATTCATGAGTGCTGAACGGTCCATAGTTTAGAATCCATACATGTTAGAATTCAATTGTGCCAGAATAAACTCTAAAACCATCATATATTAAAAATGAGATAAAATAAATCATAATATAATAGTTGCTTGGTGCGTAGAGGGGAAATTGAGGGTAGTTACCCTCCATTTTTACACCTCAACAATAAATGGGTATCTCAAACTATAAATGACAAAGTGAGTATCCATGCTGCACATAAACTGAAAATTTAAAATTTAAGATATGGGTACAGGTTTTGAAGTGTGTAATAAACAGTCAATAATTTTGAATTCGAAGCAATATTACATGATTAAACTAGTAGATTCCATGAGAATGCAAAATTGGACATCTACCATTAGTTCGATACCGCTGCTCCACAATAGCAGCCTTATTTTCTTCCACTACTTTGTTAACAGTCTGTTTGATTTCTTCCAGTGAAACCTCAACACCTGCTCACGAATGTAAGAAATTAGAAACACAATCAACATATAATCAGCACGCAACATTGAAATCAATATAAGGGGAAGAAAACAAAAAAACCATTCGCAGTAAAAAGGATTGGATGCTAAAGTTAATTTTATGAAATAGCTCTTTCAACCATACCAACACCACAAGCTTCTTCAAACTTCCCCAAATCAAGGTTCTCTGGTCCCAAAGCCGATAGAAAGGATAGTGCTGCATCTAACTGTGCTGTCGTTTTTATCTGCAATTAAATTTTAGTGAGTTCAAGAGTAATATTCCAGTATATACATTTATCTAAGTCAACTCCTATGTAGTGGATTTCATGATAGATGTATATCAACTACGTAATGAAAGATAATATGGAAGGATATAATCACATAAGATAGACAGTAGTGACATTGTAGAAGCCGAAAATAGAACATTAGAAAGAAACGATTCTGAACACCTTTGATGAAACCACGTATTGCAACAGTGTCGGACGATGCACTAGGGCATTTGCCGGATACTTTGTAGCTACCTGCCACAAAAGTTAATGGCAAGAATTGTTTCAGCAAATATTGACAAAAACAACCGAAAAGAAAAACAATAGTATGAGGAACTTTTATTTAGTGTTATAGAGTTCACATAAGATATGATCCAATCATTTCTTCGACTTTTGCTGCATGCAGAAAGAAAGAACTCATCCCAGGAATATTACTGTAACCCACGATATATCTTACCGTGTAAAGTAGATTTCCGACAGTCCGATCACATCCATCGGTAACACCAGCCTTAAAAAACCCGAAAGCCAATAAAAACATAAAATTAGTCTATGAAAGAAAAACTTAAAATTCCACAGTTGAAAATATAATTAGAGATTTCGCTCCGGGGAAAAATCCTTCCACAGGTGTATTACCTCATTAATGACAGCAGTGAGATTGGCTGTCACTTTGTTGTTAGCAATTGTGTTTCGAGCCGTGCGCTCGTCTAAACTGATCTTCAGAAATAGCTCCAAGCACTTATCCTTATCGAAGTTGTCATCCTTAGTCGGCATTCTCTAACAATCAGGGGGAAAAACAACTCAAAATGAGCATAGACGACGATTTGGGAATCGCCCAAGATTCTAGAAATCAATGAAAGACAATTCGCAGCATCAAAGTTCCTCCATTTCTGATAAAAAGTGCCTCAAGAAGCCCATAGTCATGAATCAGAAGATAGTTAGTCGACGGCAACAGCTCTAGAGGCGCAAAGTCGTGAACTAACCTCTGGTTTCAATCCAATACAGAGATAGTAACTTCACGGGGATGTTCAGTAAACGGCAACGCTCTAGAGGCGCATAAACGGCGGCGGCGGAGGGGCGACCAGGCAGAGGCGAGTGAATAAGAGCGGATGAAGGAAAAAAAATTAACAGGTTTTTAGTGCCATGGGTAATAGTGGAATAATAGAAAAACAGTGCGTACAAGGATCCGAATTGAGTCAGGGCCACTGGGGAATCAGAGAGCAATATGGCTTGGATTTGAAGCCGAAGGATTCCTGCTGCTCCATAAGATTCTGTATTCCCATTTCTTAAACGTGGGCTTTAAGTATTGACTAGCTTGGGCTTCACGGAGATGGGCTTTCCCAAAGGAAGTCGCTGAAACGGTACACTACTATATTTTTTAATATATATTTTTTTATTGAAGAAAATCCTTTAGGCAATAAAATTTGGTACTTTTCAACGGAGTTTTAAACATTGATTCATCATATTGTAAGGGATAAACCCCTTTTAGTACAGTCAATCCTATTGGTGATACAGTACTATTGTTGTTAACCTGAATAAAATGAATATTTGGGCTTTTGTAGAAGGTAAGCCAGGGGCCTTTTAGGGTGGGTTAAAAAAGCCTACCTCCAAACAAGTTGCCATTGAATTAACCTAAGTGTGAACAAAATAGATTAAGACATTATTACTGGATCTTAATATAAGATGTTGTTAATTTATTAATAGATTAAAAATAAATAAACTGATATATGTATTATTTTTCAAACCAATATAATAATATATAAGTAATCCAAAATATATGTTACAATTAAGTTATTTATTTAACTTTTTAAATTTCTTTCAAAAAATTAATTTACTCTTATCTTAAGAATTAGAGGTAATATTATATAAATGATTAAGTTCAACTCTCAGCTAAGTCTTATATTATATGAAATATACAATATTTATAAGTAGATTTCATATCAATTTATAAATCTACACTAAAACCCAGCTCTGAAATAACAAAATACTACCTCCTGTTCGTAATATAAGAGCTAATTAATTTTTTTATAAAGATTTAGAAAACCAAATAAATTAAGTAATTATAATATATATTCTGAAATGATTATGTATATCATTATATTGTTTACCAGTTTATAAGTAAAGCAAATTAATTTTAAAAAATTATAAATATATTAGTTAATTATCCTCCTCAATCTCCTCAAAAAAATCAATGAGCTGTTACATTAAATACTTAAGATAGTATCATTGTTTGGTGTAGAACTTTCTATTCATAAATATTACATTTGGTTCTTAATGTAAAAGTTAGTTGACTTTTTTAAGCAAATTGAAGAATCTTATTAACTGATATATTTATCATTTTTCTAAACTAATTCACTTGACTCATAAACTGATATATAATATAATGATACATATAGCTATTTTCAAATATATCTTATAATTAAGTTAGTTGTTTAGTTTTATTAATATACAAAAATAATTAAATCTTATATTAAGAATAAGATATAATATTAAGATCACTAGTATTACCTTTTGGCCCAAAAATTTCTATAAATTAATAGTGATAATCACTACCTCTAGTTAATTTTTAGTTTGGAGATTAATAAATTTAAATTCACTATTTAAAAGTATTTATTTATGTATGTAATTAGATTATGTTAATGTAGGATTTGATCAAAAGGGGGTGAATTAGTCAATTTAAAAATTAACTTTAAAATCACATAAATAAAATAATATCATCGAGCAAGGCAAAGAGAAGATGAACACAAGTGATTTATACTGGTTCGGTTCTCCTAACCTACGTCCAGTCCTCAGAGCACCTCTGAGCTTTTCAATCCACTAACTAATCAATAATCAAGGCTCATAAGCCTTTATAATGAAGAGACTCACTCCCCCTTGCAACACGTAGTAAAACAGAGTTTTACACTCTCTGTTTTCTGTCACAATTTCAACCCAATTGATTCAAGGTCCCAACCTTGAATATCTCACAGATTTACAATGAAGTTGGGCTCAATAAACTCTCTTGGAAGAGTAGATAGGAAACTACTGAAGCTCATTAGAGTAATGAATGCAACAACTAAAGGTATATGTCAAGAGTTGTGGCATATTAAATTCTTTCTCATTGATGCTTCTGTCTTTAAAGCTTCCTCATTTTATAGAAGAGAATTCAGCAAATGTCCGTTACTCAGAATTTGAATATCCATCAGAGAGAAGCTTGTGTCCGTTACTCACACCGGATGCATTTGTTGACCGTCATTAATGCTTCATAAATGTTGTGGTTCAACTGCCGTGCTGGAGGTCATTAATGCTCGTCTTCATTCCTCGGACTGCCTGACCAGTTTAATGAAAGATCTGCAAGGCATTTATTAGGGCAGGTAACGTTTAAAAGGTTTAGACATGAAAGATGAAAGTTTCAGAGAATGATAGGCTTAGCTGTCATACTGATATACTGTCAGAGAAAAAGATACTCAAGTTATGAAAGGAATACTCGAGTGTTGATCAGAGTAAGTAAGTATAAATTTGAATTTTATGAGCCAATACTCAAGTTTTAGATTCAATACTAGAGTGTGCAAAACATTTTCTGAAGCAACTCAAGTGTTTGTTTGAAGTATTGCAGAAGTTTTGAAATTTAAACATAAATACTTGAGTGTTGTAAATGTGTACTCGAGTGATGGAAACAATTTGAAGTAAAATATTTGAAATAGCTTAATACTCGAGTGTTCAAAACATAGTACTCGAGTGTTGTCATTTCTTTTACCATTACTTGAGTTCCCAAATGGAAGTGTTGTGATTGTTTGAAAAGAAAGCTCGATACTCGAGTTTTAGAAATCAATACTCGAGTGTTGACAACACTTTCATTATAAACTCTAGTGTTCTGCTTCAAGTGAAGTGCTGATGTTTGAAAAAACAACTCGATACTCGAGTATTGAAAAACAAATACTCGAGTGTTGCCAATACTTCCATTTGTAACTCGAGTATTCTGCTTCAAGTGTTGTGCAGTATTTTGAAAATAAGGCACAATTCTCGAGTATTACAACACAATACTCAAGTGTTGTCAACACTTCAACTTCAATACTCGAGTTTCACTTGAAAGTATTCAGTTATAAATCATTTTAAGATCCAATACTCGAGTGTTTCAAAAACATCACTCGAGTGTTAACAATACTTCAACCTTATACTCAAGTTTTCATTGAAAGTATTGAAACACAGAAACATTTTTATTCATGATACTCGAGTGCCTTCATTCATTACTCGAGTATTCTCATTATTTTCAACAATAACTCGAGTGTTGTCTGAAAGTATTGATTTTTAATACACTAAAAAGCCACAATACTCGAGTTTTAGAATATAATGCTCGAGTATTTCCAATACTTTTATACAAACTCGATTACTTAGATGCAGAACTCAAGTGCTTCATCAGAAATACTTATCAACAGCAAATTGAACTTCATAATTCCTAAAATTGAACTTTGGTTGAGTGTGGATAACTGCCCCCACTCAATTTTTGAATATATATGTAAATATCTATTAGATTTTTATTTTGCACCCACTAATTTTTAAGATTTGAACCCACTCAAGTTATTTATACTTGTAAGCTTGTTGTCATTTGTTTGAAAATAAAAAAATTACCCCCACTGGTCTAGGATCCTGGCTCCACCACTGTTAACAGATACTATGGGACCTTATAGTAATTTTATAAATATTTAGAACCTTTTATTTATTAATTCTCTTATTTGGGACCTGATTGTAAATTTGCCTTAATTTTTCCTTTCTAGCATCGCTTACTCTTGTCACTAGACAATGGCCTAAATGTGATGGCACTATGATAGCATGTTCACTTCAATTATATATGTCTTATAGGCTGTAAATCATGTTGAAAAAGTAGGTTCCGTCGCTAATTCATACCAAACCTTTTGTGATGGCGCTTCAAAATCACGTTTATGCAAGTCGAAACAAAACTCCTCTCACATATATGTTTCGTTGACTGTAAAACATATTAGAAAAATAGTTTTCACCGCTAATCTAAATGTGTACAGTGTCATCGTGCACGACTCAAAGACTATGGTTATTGAACTTTGTTATCATCAACCAAAGTTTAACTCAACCAAAGTTCATCACAAATTAATCATTTTGTTATCATCAAAATATGGCATCAACATTCTCCCCCTTTTGATGATGACAAAACCTTTTTAAAATCAGAATTTTGATTTTTGGAATTATGTGAGCTAAACTTTCAAAAGCTCAAAGTAAGAAGGTAGATTGATGCTCATAAATCTTGAAACCATAATATCATAATGTAAAACCATAAACATTAGTAATTCATAATCATAATATCAATGTCATAAGTCAAAAGACATAAATTGTAAAACTTGAATCCATAGCATCAAAGATATACTTGAATCTATAACACCAAAGATATAAACCATGAAATACAAAAACAAAACATAAAGCATTTGATTTTCTTCTCCCCCTTTTTGGCATAAATCAAACAAGGGGTGAGTGAGGAGAGGAAGGAGCAGGATCAGATAAAGGTTAAGGAACAGAAGTGGGCTGAGGATCAATGGAATGTGTAGAGGGAGCCATAAAGGACACAAGAGATGTAGGAATAGGCTGAGGCTTGAGATTCAGGATGGAAGATGAGAAATCAATCATAGGCAGTACTGCATCTATAGGAGGATCCTCAGGAGAGTGAGATGGTGGAGGAGGTGGAGGAGCAACGTAGATGCTTGATACTATCAGATGAACTTCTCAATAGATCCTTCCCTCCTATCCAGGCCAGTCACTGTGCTCTGCAATGCATCAAACTTTTCTAAAAATGCATCCCTGAATATGGTAAGGTCCTTGGACAAAGATGTGACTGCCACATCTAATGTCCTCCCTGAGAAATAATCTCCTACTTCCTGAAGAGCATTCTTGAGATACTCCTTTGTCTAAGCCTGAAAAGCTGCTATGAAGCCTTCACCCATCCTCCTAAACTCTGTCTCCAAGTAATTCTGCAAAGCTGCCTAAACAAATAAGGGGGCAGATGAGGCCTAAGGAGGTGCAAAGGACTGGGCTTCATCCTATCCTCGGGATGTGGCAGAAGTGGTCTTTCTTCTTTGAAGGATGAGGCTGAACATTTACAACATCAATGTTCATCCTATGGAAGTGTTGCACAGAAAACTTGATAGGTTCTTCCACTTTCTCCACAATATACCACACTTGGTGAAGATCAAGAATATGGGATATGAGGCTTGGGTAAGGCATGATCATTCTCTTTGAATTGGAAAACCTGAATCTCCACATTTTATTGAACACAAATTGTCCAATGTTTCTCTTCTCCTTTGCCATGATGAATGCCAGAAAGTGATAGTCTCCGTGAGCCAAGTGTGTGTAATTTTTTCTCTTATTCACTAAACATCAAGAATAGATGTAGTGAATTGTCTTTTGCAGCTCAGGCATGGATGAATGATCAAAAGACAGGTTTCCTGGATAAGTTCCCTTGGCTTCAATAATGCAAACATTTCTTCCTCAGTATGATCTTTCAATTTATTTACAAAGTCATGGGTGCCCAGATAATCATTTATATCATCAGCAGTAATGCTTATGTCAACTCCTCTAATCTTGGTAACCATTGAGTGATGAGTGATGTTTCCTTTTTATCTTTCAAAGAGTTTGATTTCATATTGTTGTAGAAAATTCTCACCATTTCCAGGGGTAGGGCTTTTTAATCTCTATTAATGGTTTATAGTGCTTCAAATACTCAACCACATCAATTTCTAAAGCCTTAATTTCTTCCAATTTCACATATATACCAGGACACAAAGCACGGTTTTTATACTTCAATTCATACTTAGAGTGCTCTGTGATGCATAATGTGGAAGTAATGTAACCTTCAGGAGGCTCTAGATGTGTTAACTTTTTAGAAGCTCTCTTGGATGATTCCCCAAGGCCACTGACTTTTGCTTTTCTCTTTCTCTTCATACTTGAAATCAATTTCCTCGAAGATATGCTTTCTGTGTCTGAATCTGAGACTTGTGTAGATGATTGTTCAGGGGCTGAGGATGATGATACTGGGGCCTTGCCTTTATCCTTCTTTATAATTGATTTAGGTTGCTCTGTGCGTGGCTTACAGACCAAAGAAGCCACGGTCTCTTCCTCTGATGGTTCAATGATCCTCACCTTCTTCGTAGATGCAGACTGAGATTGAGAAGGGGTATAGGTTTTTGCTTTCTTGGTACGAGCCATGGTGTTTTGAGGAGTAAATTTGGAGATTTTGAGGCAATGGGTGCCGAGGAAGAGAGATGAGAGAAATGAGAAATTTGTGGAATAAAAGAAGTTTTAATGGGACAAAATTTAGGGGTTGTGTCGGTTTAAGGTAGTTGAATGGATATGTAACGGATTGGGAGAGGTTACAATTGCTTGGATTCAAATTCTTCAGAGAACTCGAGTGAAAAGTCGTGAGGTTAGGGTTCGAGTGAAAGAAGAAAGGGGGTAAAGAAGTATTAGATGCGCCAACACTCGAGTATTGAGTTTCAGTACTCGAGTGTTAAGAAAAAATAGTGTAAGTACTCGAGTGTCACATGTAGCACTCGAGTTTTGAGTGTAACACTCGAGTATTGTTCTGTCAGTACTCTAGTATCACTCTTAGGAAGATGAACAGATAAGTCAGTACTCGAGTATTAATTTTTGAATACTCAAGTATTGGGTCATGCTTACCAACACTCGAGTATTAGCCCTTCAGTACTCGAGTATTGGGGTCCCTTTTTTTTTAGCCGATGCCAGCACTCAAGTATTATCATTGAATACTCGAGTATCGGGGTCCCTAAAATAATAACACTTACTAAACTAGAGTTTTGAGATTGAAAACTCGAGTATTACCTATACTTCCGAGAGTGATGCATAGGATTCTTTGTAAGGTTAATTGTGATTGTGTTGTCACAGTAGATGGGAATTTCTTCGAAAATCATTCCCAAATCCTAAAGTTGTTGTTTCATCCACAACACTTGAGCACAGCAACTTGCAGCAGTGATGTATTGAGCTTCCGTTGAAAATAGAGACACTATTGACTGCTTTTTGCTGAACCATAATACCAGGGCTCCTCCAAGAAATTGACACTGGCCACTCGTGCTTTTTCTGTCAGTCTTGTACCTAGCATGATCAGAGTATGAGTATGTAATTAATTCTTCATTGCTTCCTTTAGGATACCATAATACAAGATCAGTAGTACCAGCTAGATATCTGAGAATTCTTTTGACATTTTCAACATGAGATTCCTTGGGAGCTGCTTGGTAACGTGCACACATCCCAACACTAAATTGAATGTCAGGTCTGCTTGCCGTGAGATAGAGTAGAGATCCAATCATTCCTTTGTATCTCTTGATGTCATAGTCTTTCACATTCATATCTGCATCAAGGAGTGTTGTTGAACTCATAGGTGTGTCATTCCAAACTTCTTCAGCAGCTCCTTAAGATATTTGGCTTAGTTAATAAAGATGCCGTTCTTCCTTTGCTTGATTTGAAGTCCAAGAAAGAAATTCAATTCTCCAATCATAAACATTTCAAATTCTCCCTGCATCATCTTAGCAAATTCTTGACAAAGATCATCGTTAGTTGCACCAAAAATAATGTCATCAACATAAATCTGTACAATTAACAAATTTGATTTTGAGTATTTGATAAATAGAGTTGTATCGACCTTTCCTCTAACAAAATATTTCTTGATTAAGAAATTACTTAATCTTTCATACCAGCTCTAGGAGCTTGCTTCAAACCATACAGAGCTTTCTTTAATTTATAAACATGATTTGGTTTGGAAACATCTTCAAAACCAGAGGGTTGTTCCACATAAATTTCTTCTACGATAAAAACATTTAAGAAAGCATTCTTTACATCCATTTGAAATAGTTTAAAGTCCATAATGCAAGCAAAGGCAAGTAAGATATGTATAGCCTCTAGCCTAGCAACTGGACCATACGTTTCTTCACAATCAATGCCTTCTTCTTGATTATATCCTTTTACAACTAATCTTGCTTTATTTCTAATAATGATTTTGGATTCATCAAGTTTGTTTCTAAACACCCATTTTGAACCAATGACTGGATGATCATTAGGTTTGGGCACTAAATCCCAGACTTGGTTTCTTTCAAACTAATTTAATTCCTCTTCCATTGCAATAATCCAATCATTGTCAGTCAAAGCTTCCTCAACATTTTTAGGCTCTATGTTTAAATAAAAGCAGAGAATTAAGCCTCATTAATAAATCTTTTCCTAGTTTGTACACATTCATTCATCTCTCCAATCACTTGATTGATGGGGTTATTGCAGATGTATTTTCAAGCTCTTGGTTGAGAGAATTAGGGATGTTCATCTACTTGATCATTTTCAAAATCTTGAGATGGTTGACAATCAGTTGAATTATCCCTGTTTGGATTTTCTAAACTTTTTGAAACTATAACTTCTTCATCAATATCAGATTTTGTTTGAGGATTAATTTCAACAAATACTACATACACTGATTTTCTACCACACAAATTCGTTTGTTGAGAACTCTAAATGCTTTGCTTCTATTTGAATAACCAAGAAAAAGATCTTCATCAGATTTGGGATCAAACTTACCAAGGTTATCCTTACCATTTTTTTGGATGAAGCATTTACTGCCAAAGACATGTATATGAGACAAATTTGGCTTTCTTCCTTTGAATAGTTCATACGGTGTCCTTCCCAGTGAGGGTCTTATGTATGCTCTGTTTGAGATGTAGCAAGCTGCACTTAGAGCATTTCCCCAGAAAATGTGTGATACCTGTTTTTCTGTTATCATTGCTCGTGCCATGTCTGCAAGTACTCTGTTTTTCCTCTCCACACTCCATTTTGCTGAGGGTCCTCAGAGCTGAGAAGTTATGATCAATTCCCTCACGTTCATAGAAGGCAGCAAAGTCTCCATTTTCAAATTCTCCTCCGTGATCTGTTCTAATGGAAACAATAAACATACCTTTCTCATTTTGGACCTTTTTGGCAAAGATAGTGAATAATTCAAATGTTTCATTTTTAGAGGCTAAGAATATGGTCCATGTGAATCTAGAATAACCATCAACAATTACTAAAGTGTATAAATTTCCTCGTAAGCTCTTTACTCTAGCTAGACCCATAAAATCCATATGAAGTAGTTCAAGAGGTCTTTTTGAAGAAATATCTGTTTTTGATTTAAAAGATGATTTAGTTTGCTTTCTCATTTAACAAGCATCACAGACTAAATCTAAGTCTTCTTCCTGTGCTACTAGGCAAAGATTAGCTTCCTCCTCAGTTTCACTTTATTCTTCATCTGAGCTGTCTTCCCAGATGCCAAAGACATAAGCCTTTTTCTTTTTGAAGAATTTTGGTCTTTTCTTCTCTTTATCCTTGTTTTGGGACTGCAAGTTGGGGACAATCAACTCTAACATGCCCAGGTTTATTGCATTCATAGCAAATGATTTTGCTTGATCCTCTTTTTTGTGGTTGTCTAGTATGTTGATCTTTTCTGTATATACATCTGAATTTCCTTACGACTATTGCAAGTTCTTCATCTTCCACGCTGTCTTCTTCATTTTCTGTTTCTGATTCTTTTTCTTTTTCTTTGATGGTTTTGAGAGCTAGTTCCTTCTTTTCTTTTCTTCAATATTAGACATCTCCTTTTTGAATTTTTGTTTGCTCTCGTACTAGCAAGACTTCCAAAAAGAGCTGCTACTGAGGTCATTGATTCTCCTCGGTATTCTTTAATTGCTGTGACCTTAGCTTCCCATTTAGTAGATAAAACATTTAGTATTTTTCTTACTTGGAATCGTTGATCGTATGTTTTACCAAGGGCTGCCAGTTTGTTGATGAGATGTGTGTGTCACATTTGGAACTCATCAATAGTTTCTTCTTCTCTCATTCTAAGTAAGTCATACTCAATGGTGAGCATGTTGACTCTGCTTTCTTTTACAGCCTCTGTGCCTTTGTAAGCTATCTCCAGAGCTTCCCACATGTGTTTAGCAGAAGGCAAAGTGTAGACTTTGAAGAAGTCATCTTCATTTAACGTTGCTTGTAGCATTAAAACAACCTTTCTGTTCAGCAACATCTTCTTCTTATCATCTTCATCAAACTCCGCTTTAGTCTTAGGCACCATCTGATCCTTGTCCTTCTTCATTGGTATGATATTTTTGTTTAAAAAACATCCCACAAATCAAAGTCAGTAGCCAAAATAAAGTTTTGAAACTTTATCTTCCAAAATGAGAACTTCTGGCAATTGAATGCTGGTGGTCTGGTAATTGATGCTCTGTCTGGTATAACGTGTTCAACAAATCCTGCCATGGATCTCTCTTGAAAATGTTAAGTTCTTTCTACAAGAGGCCTGCTCTGATACCAATTGTTAGGATCAAGCGCTTACCTCTAAGCTAAAAGCTATAGCTGTTAGCCAGGGTATAACTCTATTTCCTTAACTTTCAGTAGAGCAGACCCCAAGGTCATGGGTTCAATTCGCAGCAGGACAATTGCTGAGGGGGAGATTGTTGGCCAAGGTGTAGCATCAATTGTCCCATGGCGGAAGCCCAATTGAGGGGCCAAGTCATAGTCAAACTATGGTGCTTGGGCGCCTACTCTACTGAAAGTTAAAGAAATAGAGTTGCGCCTTGGCTAACGGCTATAGCTTTTGGCCTAGTGGTAAGCGCTTGATCCTAACAGATTATACATAATTTTATAAGTCGAGTAAATTGGTTTGGATGAAAATGATAAATATAAGTAGTTTTAAGTAATATATTTAGATTCTTTAATCTTTTAAACAAAAGTAATATGCTCTTATATTAAGAACCAAAACTTGTATAATTTAGGATGGTTTATAAAGATACTACTTCTAACTAAGTCTCAGTTGACATTTTAAAGAGGTCAATAAGGTTAAATAAATTTATATATTTATCATTATTTTCAAATTAATTCGTCTAACTTATAAATTGATATATAATTTAATTATATATAAGTATTTCAAAATGCATAATATAAATTAATTTATTTATTTTTATACAAATAAATTAATTTATTTATCTTCCTTCGTCTGAGAAAAAAAGTTGATAGTATGTTATATTTAACATACAAGTTAATACAATGAATAAGTCGTTAGTAACAAATGATGTCGCTGCAACTTTCCTACTCACAACATGCGCTCAGGGGGAGAAACGGGCGGGCGAGTGTTCCCCATGGGGTAACCCGTTCCTACCCGTTAGGATTTCCACAGGTACATCTTACTTCCTAACCGTGGGTGAACTCGTTTTGACCCGTACCCGTATGGGTGGATTTGTGCGGGTAACGGGTTACCCATACCAAACCCCTCCCCAAAAAACACAATTTCACATCAACTAAAGTTTTCTTTGAACAGAGTAATCATCAAACAAAGAAATTTATACACAGATGTTCATATTGATCACTCTACTGATACAACAACACCACCAGATTGCACAGGAAAAAATCATTACAACTAATCTTGCAAAGTTGCAGGCGTTTTTCCTTTCGAAGTTTTCTCAGAACAATGCAAAGGAAGCATAAAAACTTTATAAAAAAAATCCAATTCAAAACCAAACCCACAGCTACGATGGAAAAGCCGTGACTCTTCGATTTAATGACAAATACCCATTTCTCCAATCTTCATCTCCTGTGAGAGGTTGAGAGCCCGATGGAAACTAAAGGACCTTGTCATGACCTCCTATGGCGCACATCACATTTGTGTTTGCAAATCCAGGCTCCTTCTTCCAACACGCACACCCAATTCGGGCTCCTTGTTTAAGATCCGATCCCGAATGGGATTTCCAGCCAGATCTCGTTCATCTTCGTGGCGTCTATGCCCTTGTGCAACAGATCCTCTGCTTCACCCACTCCGAAGATGGCATTGGAGAGTATGACGAGAGAAAGCAAAGGGGTGGGAAAGGAGTATAGGGAGCTGGACTGGAGGTGGAGGTAAGGGTTGGAGGTGGAGCTTGGTCGCTTAGAGGAAACGCTGACAAGCCTAGGGCAATGAAGGACAAAGAATCGCAGAAGAAGCAGGGCTTGGGACTAGAGCTCTGCTATGCGTGTGCAGGAGAGGGACTACTGGATGTCTAGGACTGGACCAAAGACAAAGGGAAAAATAAAAATGAGTGGTTGTGAGATGTTGACAATGATAGGAGTGAAAATGAAAATATATATATGTTAAACGGGCCTAATGGGCGAGTACGGGCACCTCGTGTCCCGCCCCGTTAATGGGTACTTGCCTATTTTTTAACCCGCCCGTGACGGGTTTAATTGGACGAGTTTAAACGGGTCCAAAACCTCCGAGTTACAGGCGGGGTGGGCTTTTTTGCTCACCTCTATATGCGCTAATTTCTTTGGCAAAGTATGATGACATAAATTAAAAAATGTTAACAACTTAATCTTGTATTCAAATAATCTTATCTTATTTGTTTGGATTAGGGTTAAAAAACATGTTGATGTAAATTGAGATAAAACTTATCTTACATAATCACATACTTACATAAATTAAATTGAAAAAGTAATTTCTACTGTAAATCCAAACAATGCTAGATGACAAAATGTGTTAACACTCATTATTAGTTATTTTATATCATTACCTTTGTTTGACTGTGAGAAAATAATCTACTTTAGAATTTGTTTTGAGAAATTTATAAACTATCCCATTCTGAGTTATAATCTTTTTGAACCGGCCCTCTATAATTGTGAGCTGGACTTTCCCACTTCATTTTAGAACCACCAAGCTAACTTAAAGTACACAAAACGCACTCAGAGGCCTAGAATGGATATATAGAAGAGTAAGATGAGAAATGTCTACAATGAGCCCCCAAGAATCTGAATTCATTGAGAAGCAAATTCTGTGAGAGTCAGTAAAAGGTACATCCCCCACACAAAATGCTTTGAATTGCATGAACCAATACATGCAATTTTATTTATTACTGTGTTATAAAAAGCAAACAATTTCAAAAGATATATGGACCCTTTTGCACTAAATTTGGTGTACTTGGGAAACCTTTTTTGCACAATGAACTATATGGATATTGTTCATATGCTTTAAAATTGTAAAGACGTAGCCATTTATTAACTTGCAATATGTTGTATTGTCATACCATATCAAACCCTTAATATAAGAATTAGATAACTAATTGATTTATATTATACAAATTAGTTAATTTAATTATTGGTAACAAATATATGTTGGTTTTCCTAAGCTAGCATATTCAGTCATGTATATAGAAAGTCATTGATGAAAGCTCCTTAATATTTACCATCTATATTGTTACCTTGAGGTAAAGTAAATTAATGTCTTATATTCTCTAGTTCTTGCATTTAAAGACCATGATTTGTATTTATTTATTATATGCGCAAATTGAATTCCCTAAGTACAAGGATTCTTTTTTTTTTTAAATGCTACATTTATAGTGCATCAAACATAACTTTGACAGAAGAAATTAGATGCACTTGATAAAAAAAATGGAACTTCATTATGATTATTATGGTTGAAGAAGCAAATTAAATCATGTACATGATATTGAAGTGTGGTCCACGAAAAAAAATTAGAGGTAATTTCTGGCAACACAAGGGTGAGTTTTATAGGATTTTACAACATCTTTCATCATAAAAAATTATGAATTTTAATATTTTTAAGAGATATTTTTTAAGATCTGATCATAAAATGTTCCTATCAATTTTGGTTATGGCCTACGTGCATACTGTCTTCCAAATGGACCCTACATGGCATGCCTCATGAACATGATGCTATAGGGTCATCAATTATGAAGCTTAATGTTCCCACTACGTGGACGACACCACTTCCTTGAGTTTATTTCCACATCAACATGCTAGGATAGCCCAGTTAATTAAAAAAGGGAAAAAAGAGAAGACAAAAAAAAAAGACTATTTAAAAAATTATGTCAACTTGACTTAATAAAAGAATAAAAGCTTATTCCAAAGATTTGATTTGTACTTTATATGCTTTTTAATTATTACTTGGATTTGATAATTTCTCCAAACTTGAATTGGTATTATTGGAGGTTTTAATTTGAATGTAATTTTGTCTTGACCATGATGATTCTCAAATAAGTACTACATGAGTGTAACATCTGGCCATTAACACGCATCCCCTTGTCTTTCATGCATATAGGATTGCTATTTGAGATTAATTAATTATTATACCAACCTTGTCTCATAATTATAGTAATGAGGTACAAAAATTACATGAAGATGAAGAAAACAAGACCAGAGGTTAAAATAAATCTAGCAAGAAAAAGAAAAGTTAACGTAGAATGAAGTATCACAATCAATTCTCTATTCTAGGATTCTCAAACTACATTTATGAGTCTTTGTATACTTCTCTTTATTTTTATTTAAATATGTTTAACTGTAATTAAAGAAAACCTTAAATATAATTAATTATGACTTAAAATTTAAAGAACCTTATTTAAATAATATACACATTAATGAAAAGTCTAAAAAATAACAGTCTATGAAACAATCAATTAAGCATAAGATTACAAATTAATGTAATAAATTTGAATTAATGATGTAACTTATATTAATGCTAAAAATACTTTCTTTTTTCTTGTAAATTAGGACATAATAAATCCTTATTATTTGGTTATCAAAAGTCTATCAATTCAATTTTTTTTAATGCAATTTCAACGCATGTATGCATACAAATATATCAATGTCAACTCACGGGCGTCGGGGTGTAGTGGTCAGTGCGACTGTTACCTCTTCAGGGGTTGAGTGTTCAATCCCTAGGAGCAACGCTCGGGGTTAGAGGTAACTCACCTTTGGTGCAAAGCACCTTACAGGGGTGCGCTACGTGTATTCCTCACTTCGGATTAGTTGGTTGCCCTGGGTTACCTGGTCCAGTTGAAAAAAGTTAAGGAACTCAGGAAAATGCGTCAGATACCGGGGGGTTTCCGGGTGTGGGCCAAAGGTCCACTTGCCTGATGTGTTTACCAAAAACAAAAAATATATATATCAATGTCAAATTCAAGCTTATAACTCCATTCAGCTGTGGTAGATGAAGCTGCTATTAGCACAACTTGTTGTTGGTAATATTTTTGATTAAATTCCTTTTAAGTTTGTGTCAACCATGACTATATATTCAAAGTTTGTAATAAATTAAGTTTTGAAAATTTCTATGACAACACTTTTTTCAAGTTTTGAAGGTGGGACTCGGAATTGTAAGATCTATTATCACCTAACATTTTCATGAAGATTACAAGAGGCAGTTATATTAAAAAGTCATGGGATAAAATTCATTAGTTTATTCACTCCTTTATTTTTTTTACAAGGAAAAGACAAGTTGATTCACCTTGATAATATATTTTAACTTCAGCGATCATAAGCTATGATTCCTAATTCTCCTGAGCTAATCAAAACGACAAATAACTTTAAATACATGTCCAAATCTCAACCACTTCACTTAGAACTTGGGGTGCCTCTCCCTCTCTCGTACTCATAATCACAAGCATAGGACAAATCCATGGGTAAAAATTCTTTGGGAATCACTAAAAAAGAGAGATCCTTTAGTAGTCTTTCGGTGATAAAATTTCAAGTGCTCATTCCTCTATTTGCTCTGCTTTACTCTTCCGCAATGTAGCATATATAAAATCCAACTTTAGATCCTAATCATCATCCTCTGCTCCTGCATAATTGTTCCCTCAGTTTTGTAAGATGCTTCCACCAAGTCCAAGCTCCTCCTCTTAGCTTGGACAAAAAGCTCCAACCTAAAGCTAAAGCTGCTATCTCTGACTTTCTTCTTCCCCATTCTTCAACATCTAAACTCTCTCTCTCTCTCTCCCCCCAGTCCTTTTCACTTCCTTTGACCCTGTTCCTTCTACCCCATTTTGGTTCCTATTTCAACCAACACTGTCACCTTCTAAATTTTGAAACTTTTTCGCGGTTATTGTAATCCCTTGATTCAAGATCCTCTGTTTTTTTGTTCCCCCAGAGACAGAGGTTTTTTCGGTTCCATGGCTATAGATTTGTGCTCTGAGATTTCCTGCGCCGGAATCAGCCCACGGATCTCCTTCTCGCATGATCTGAAGAACGCTAAGGATGAAGACGCCTGCGACGACCCACTTAAAGAAGATCACCGTCGCCGGCGATCAGACTTGTGCCTGTTGGACTCCAGCTCCGACTTTGTCTTCTGCATTTCCAATAATGTCTTGTCTCAAGAGCTTTCCTCAGCCGATGAACTTTTCTCCAATGGCAAGATCGTGCCCATGGAAGTCAAGAAATCGAAATCTCCAAATGCTTGTCCTTCTTCTCCTTCTTCTTCCAACAGTGAGATTCAACCACTTTCAGAATCCTGTGTTCGTCACCGTTCTGAAACTTCCATCACAGTATGTACAGAGAAGAAGAGACTGGTAGAGTTCTTAAGCGAAGAAGAAAAGCCTCCATCGAGATCTTTCTGGAAATTCAAGCGAAGTAGCAGTTTGAATTATGAAGCCACACGAGGGAAGGGCTTGATTCGATCGTTGCAGTTTCTATCGCGAAGCAAATCAACTGGTTCATCTCTGAATCCGAAACAATCTGAGATTCCGAAGGAGACACAGAAACAGAGGTTGCAGAAACACTCCTCTGTTTCTAGCAGAAGGCCATCGTTATCGTCATCTTCATCTTCTCCATCATCATCGCTTTCGAGCTCAAGCACATTTTATTTCTGTAGTTCGTCTCGGAATCATCCTTCTTTAAACAAGAAATGTCGATCTTCTTCTTCTTCTGGTAATGGGGTTCGAATCAGTCCTGTGTTGAATCTACCACAAGCTTATATTCCTAAAGCATATGTGGGTTTCTTTGGATTTGGTTCGCTTTTCTGTAATGGGAAGATCAAAAGGAAGAACAAGTAGAAGTTTGAAGTTGATCAAATAAATAAAATTAAATAAATGCCAGCCTAAGTTTGAAGTTGATCAATTTTTAAAAGCAAAACTAGCCTTCTTATTTTCGATATTTTCTTTATTGTAGACGTTATCATATATCGTGATATATTGACATATGGGATATATAATGATTTCAGGGAAATTTAGATTGAAGTCGTAAACAGGAGAATTAATGAATAAAAGGTCCTAAAGATTTATAAAATTACTATAAAACTCCATAAGTAACTGCTAAGGTTATTAATGAAGGCTGGTAAGGTTGTTAACGACAATCTCAGTAGTTACTCCTTAGACCTTATGGTAATTTTGTGAATTTTTAGAACCTTTTATTCATTAATTCTCTTATTTAGAATCTAATTGCAAATTTTCCATGATTTTATTACTAATTTTTAATAACGACATAAATATAAACTCTTGATGGGATTATATAAAAAATGCATGATTTACATAAACTTGATCAATTTCAATGTGCTTGTTTGGGAATCCAATAGGGAAATGATTTATGGATTTCAAAAAAAATATGTGAGAGGAGTTTTGTCTCGATTTACATGTGAATGTAGTTCAGAGCTCCAAAATGCATTTCCAAACAATCACATGTATATTCTGGTAAACTTGATGGAGCTAATTATGAGTAAATGTAAAAGTATATCGTAATTTTTTTGGTAAATATATTCTCAAATATATTTAAGTATTTGTAAATGTAAACTCAACACTGTATTATTTTGAACAAACAATTTTTCTGAAGATATATGTATCTCATCACAAACATATAAATCACCGACACATATTTGTTTTGATAAAATAATTTATCATTTTTAATTGAAATGAAATAAATCAATCCCTCATCTTTTTTCTATATATTGTATTTTTTTTAAATTTTTCGTTATTGATGGATTTTATTAGATTACTTTGTTGACATGCTTCAGAAATAAATTGATTTTATGATTCTAGAATTTTAATTTTATTTAAAATTTAAAATGATATAAAAATAATATATAATCATTGAATACTTCATAATTTTTTTAAACCAAAGGGTTGATTCAAGTGATAACCATCTTGGTTTCGTTTAAGCAAGACTTTAAGTTCGAATCCCAACGCATGCAGAGATTCCTGTTAGGATACTTATCCACCATAGTTAGGTGTGTGACGTGGGTCAAATTGGAATGTAATTGGAGCAAAACTCTGATGAACTGAGTGAGAAACACAAAATATTATTTTTTTAAAAAAGAGATACATTTTATGTGAAAATTGAACGGAAATAAATTAATTTATTATATATATGCTTGATTGGTTTTGTTCGTACTCAATTGGATTATTGAGAAACCTAACAAGAAAATCTAAAATTTGCATGAAGTGTCATTGTGATAATGGAATGGACCATGAGAAATGAAAGCTACGTGTTAATGGCTTGAAATGGACAAAAACAAATAAAGCACATCACTATGTTTAAGGCTTAGGAGACAGATAAACAAGCCACCTTCTTTTATGGGCTCTCCAATGCCTTTTTCTCTTCTTTTTTTATTATCTTTTTTTATTTCTGTTTCTGCTACTAATTACATATCACTGCTTTGTGTTCTTTTCAACCTTGATATTGCTACTTATTCTTAGGTTCTATTTCTTGAGCATGCCCATAAAATTATAAATTAATTTTTCATGGGGTCCCCCACAAAAAAAATCGTCCTTTTTGTTGTATTTTGTGGCATCTGGACAAAACAGTTCGGTCAAAAAAATAAATAAGAAAAGGAGACCAATGATTAAGAGATTCTCAAGCTTGCTAATTTTTTTTTTCTGCACTGGTTCATAAGGACTGTCATTCATAAGCATGGCCTACTACTTAGTACTTAATCTTAAATCAAATGATGATCTAGATAATTTATTATTTTTGTCTGAGATTTGGTTTCTCTTATAATGTTTGTCTTTTAGGAGATTTGTATTTGGAATAATTTTTAGAGAATAACTTATGAAAAAGAAATGGTAAATAAAAGTGATTTTAGATAATAAATTTTAAGTAAAATAGATTTTTTAAAAAATAATTTTGATAAAAGGAGAATATATATTTGAATGACTGTTATTAGAATTACATTTTTTTACATTTAAATTACCAAAAAGGACATAAGAAAAAGACGGAGGAAGAAGGGTACCTTGAGTTGGGAATTTATGACCATGGTTAGGTTAATTTATAATGTGAAAACACAGTTGTATAATATAGAAGTTCAATTACATAATTTGAAAGGCATTATTTTATAATTTACTTTTCAACAAGAGATTTATCCCCCCATTCACCCCTTTATCAAAACCATAATTTCAACTTTCAAACTCCAAAACCATGGTTTGCAATTAAAAAGTGATTTTGCAATTTTAATGATATGTTTGGCTACTCTTCTCCAGAACATGGTTGTGGAGAACAAAAATGTTTTTTTTTGGCGTTTCTACATGTGGACATGAATTAAAAAAAAAAAAACACACACACACACAGAGATATAGCTACGAAGCCACCTTCCTTAATTCTCCTTTAACCCCAATGGGAAAAAAACCATGAAACATTAAATACTCAATATGAATAATAAAGACGCTTTAGCAAAATGCCATTTATTTAATTTTTTTTCATTAGCAAAATTTAAAACGAGTTATTAAGTTCATTTCCCATTTAAAAACGCTTATCTAAACCAATTTGTATGCTAGCCCGGTAATATCTTCATAATAGTTCATCATCTATATGCATCATCTATTTAGTTGGACTTAAGATGAGACTGAGAAATAAAAAATTAAATAAAAAATATATTTTTTAAATTATCATGAAGCAGGTCCAATTCCTTCATCCCGAGCAACTGACATATTTGAATTTTGTAAAACAGGATGCTAATTTATACCTCTTCTAATGATTTAGTTAAGAGTAAGTCAGCAAATGGGAATGACAGGCAGTTTGTTCTCACAAACCTTTTCCCCTATATTTTCAATTTTCATTGAGTTTAAAATGAATCAAATTAATTATAAGTGCTGAGAATGAATAAATTTAGATAAAAATTATGTTGTGGAGAGAAATAATCCAGTCAAGAAGCAATTCATAGAATGAATTGGTCTAAATTTTTATGTAGGTTTTGAAAAATCAATTCTTTGAATCCCAATAGGAATCCATTCATATGTTTTCCCCTTTTAATTTCTTTTAGGGAGAATCATAAATCCTATTCCTCTTATTAAAGGAGTCAGGTTCGCTTCCTTTAATTGATGTGTACATAATGGGATATGGAATAATAACATATTAGGATTTTTATTCTTTTCAAATAATTAATATTATTGGAGAATATTTAATTTTAATGTTATCCTATTCCTCTTATTAAAGGAGTCAGGTTCCCTTCCTTTAATTGATGTGTACATAATGGGATATGGAATAATAACATATTAGGATTTTTATTCTTTTCAAATATTTAACATTATTGGAGAATATTTAATTTTAATGTTATTTGCATTAATGTTTTGATTTCTAAAATATTCTATTATCAATTCTGATTTATTGTAATAAAATGTTTCATCTTTAATTCATTGAGATATTGAGTATTGAACTTTATCGTTTTCCGCTCAATTCATCTAATTTCTCTAATCTTTCTTAATTCTTTTTGTCCCCCCTCTTCTCATCTCTCTCTCTTTCCTCTCCTCCTCTTTTCTATCCTAAATCAATACCTTCCTATCTTCTAATATCTATAGAAGGATTATTGAAAGCAAAAATTTCACAACTGCCCATGGAGCAACCAGACATTCAAATCAATATAGAAAATGAATCAAATCTTTTATCTTACCAAAAAATAAATCCATTTTTGAACAAGATAAACAGAGTTAATTTTAATTTCTCTTGCATACATGTTATTGTGTGCTCACGTACATACAATGCGCATTTAATTACACTTGCAAAATATGTAAGATTATTAGAACCCAAGAATATGTTGATTCAGATTAAGGTATTGAAACTATATATATATATATATATATTATCTTTAGTTCTTGAAGAATCATCAAAAGGAAAATCGCCATGAGGAACCAAACTCTTAGAATGTGTGTACAACTCTTTCTTTTTCTTCTTCCCCAGCTCTCTCTTGATATAGCTTCCATGCATGTTTTCAATACAATGTAGTTTAGTAGTTCTCGAGGAAAGAATTATCCGTTTTAACCTTATGTTTTCTATGGAACACTTACAAATAAGTTCATTTTGTGGTTGACTTAAGAGCAGATGGTTACATTTGGCAAGATTTAAAGCTAAACTCAGAGAGCTAAGAGATTTCATATGAGGTGCTCGAATGGAGAGGAAAATTGTTCTCCGGCTTCAAAATTCCTGTAGTTAAAAACACAATCAAAGCCACTGAAAAGGTCTTGCTTATAAATGAGATTCAAAGTTTTACGCTTTTTATCTTTTTATTAATTTGAATCTAAGAAGTAGGTAAATACTTGTAAACGTCATTCTGTACCTCTGGTCCTCAAGCTTCACTATGTTTAGTCTCCTAAAGTTATAATTTTCTCACTAAAGTATCCTTATTGATTACACACGCTAAGAAATCTATCAAAGGGTGGTTCTAATGGATATGATTAACAAATATATTTTAGGACCTATAAGCTTAAGTATTGCTCATTCTAATCTTATTTATAAGCAATATTCTCTTTCATTGACTTTATCATATATATAAGTAATTTTTCTTCGTATAAAAATTTAATGCATTTTTTCCATTTTTACCTTCTATTAATTGCATGTCTCTCTTATCTTTTTCCCCTACTTGTTCTCTCTCTCTCTCACCATCTTTATAAATGAAGGTATTTTAAGAAAAAAAATATATCTTTCACACATTCAATGCTTCTAACTAAGTTTAACCATTAATTTGTTTTATATGATTTGAATGGTTGTTACTTGTATAAAAAGGATGAGAGGGAATATAAATAACTAACTAAACAAAATTTTTTAATATCCTTATATTACTTATCTGACTCTTATGTTAAATATTGAAGGTAACAACACTCCATCTTTCCCATTGAACAAGCTTTATGCATATTCAAGTGTAACCATTTTTTTGTACAGCTGTCACAGCATCATAAAATGAAATTCTTGCTGAAGAAATTTCACTGATATGGATGAACTTGTTAATGTCTTTGTTGAGCAGGTCATACAAGTGTGTAAGGAGATGTATGAGACAACACACTTGTTGATGGAAGACCTCCAAAGACGGGCGTATTGTTTTCTCAAGAGTCAAGTGCCTAAATGCATCATCAAAACCCATATGGCCCAAACTCACTTTAATCATTTAAAAGCAAGTTCCTAATTGCTCTCTTTTTCCTTATAAACGTATTTGCTATTCTTTCCCAAATCAAACGTTTCTACGGGAGGAAAGAAAACGGGAGGAGAGAAGACAGATTTGTTTTTGGATTATCATCACAGACACAACACTGCTTCCTATCATTAGATGAAATGTTTCACTAGATCGTCCAAGAGAACATTGTAGGAAATGGAATTAATTGTGCAAATTGTGAATATGAGCTTATATTTGGGATCATAGAGGATATAATCGCAATGGTAATTTAAACAAAAGCCAGAGTAGGGTCAAGAAAGGGATCACGTAAACATGTCAAGCTGACCAAAAAAAAAAAGCGTAGATATCAATAGAGGCCCCAAGGCTCCTATCCTTGAAACAACACATGAAGCAACCAAAAAAAAATCCTCTTTGAAATCTGAAAGCTTTTGTTTGTATTTACATCCTGTTTATCTAAATAGATTTTTGTTATGTTTAGGTCCTAGGATGCGCCACTTTCTCTGTCTTGACATTTCTATGATTTTTTACTATTTTCATATTGAATTCTTGATGAATATGATTCTCGTTGTGTCACTTCATATATTAAGAATCCATTGACCAATGGGCTGTATGTAATTCACCTGCTGTGTGATTGAAGATATGTGAATTGCGTCAAACATTTGTATAGTTCATATGAAGTTTTCAAATTGTTTTTGTTCTTGCTTTCTCTCAATTTTCTGTTACTATGCTAGTGTTCCTGTATAGGAGAACTCTTACTGTCAGAAGTTTCATTAATGCCTTTTGTCCTGGAAAATATAGACCTTAAACCTATAATTTCTTTCTTTAGCTTCTTAAGTTGTTTTTCGATGCTTATTTTAGTCAATTATTATTAGAATTGCTGCAGATAGTTAAGCGAGCAAATGAAATTGGTGAAGATTAACAGCACCTGCAACAAAATCAGTCAGCACTAGTCACGATGTTGGTTAGGAACTTGGTTAGGAACTGGTTACAAATTAGTTACGTTAACCAAACTTAGTTATTCAGTTAAGTTACTCTATTTACTTGTTTGACAGCTGTACATAATAGGTAGTAGTGTGTCACTGTATACTTGCAGGTTTAGTCTTTTCTTACTGATCACTTTTTCTATACATAAATGTAACCGTACGGATGACTGAATACATAAGCTCGATGAAGTTAATCCTTCTTTCTCCAGTTTTCCATTCTTCTTCTCTCAATCTTGTATTATGGTATCAGAGCAATACATGCTCCCGTTCTTTTTCCTTCCTTCTCTGATCGTGTATCTTTCTTCTCTTCCACTGCTGTAAATTCCTTTTTTGGATGGCGACCGATTCCATCTCGGCTGAATCACAGGTCACTACTTCTCAAGATCCATCAAATTGCTATTATCTCCACCCAAATGAAAATACCTCACTTGTGCTCGTCTCACCGCCTCTCACTAGATCCAACTATCATCATTGGGCTTGTGCAATGACTATGGCTCTCATGCGCAAGAACAAATTTCAGTTCGTCGATGGCTCAATCTCTGCCCCTGCATCCAGCAATCCTCTTTTCCCAGCGTGGCAACGATGCAACACTATGGTTTTGACTTGGATCAACCGATCACTGTCCCCATCCATTGCTCAGAGTGTTATCTGGCTCAATAAAGCTATAGACGTGTGGAATGATCTTCGAGATCGTTTCAGCCATGGAGATGCTTTTCGTGTTGCTGAGCTGCAAGACGAGCTTCACCAAATTCGTCAAGGTGATATTTCTGTTTCGGATTATTTTACAAAAAGGAAGACTAAATGAGATGAGTTGCTCAATTTTCGTCCTATTCCTAACTGCTCTTGTTCTGCCAAAACTTATATTCAACAAGATTATGTGATTCGATTTTTAAAAGGGCTTAATGAACGTTTTGCCAACGTGAGATCTCCAATTATGCTAATGGAACCTATGCCTCCCATTAATAAAGTTTTTTCTCTTGTTATACAACAAGAACGTGAACTTGCTAGTCCCTTAGAATCTGCTGTCTGTAATCCTAGATTTTCATCACAACCAAAGTCTTCCAATGGTGCTACCAAGGTATGTACCTACTGTGGTAAACCATGGCATACAGTTGAGACTTGTTACAAGAAGCATAGCTTTCCACTAGGCTACAAATTCAGAAATACAGTGGCAGTTAACAATATTGTGTCTTCCAATCCTGGTTCCTCAACTGCAATTTTGTCATGCAATCCAACTTCTACCAATACACATAATCCTTTCACTCAAGACCAATATCATCAAATTTTGGCTCTATTGCAATCAAGTCTAGCTACTCTTGCTGTTACTCCTTCTCCATTGACCACCTCTCTACATCAATCAACTCTCATCCCTGCCATTGATACCTAATGCTCCAACCAAAGGTATCTACACTAACTCTTTCATTAATGATGCTAATTCATGGATCATTGATAGTGGAGCAACTGTACATGTCTGCTACTCGCTGTCCTTATTCATCTCATATTAGCAAATTTCTCCTATTAAAGTCACCTTGCCTACTCATACCACTGTTTTGACTATGTCACTATAAAAATTACTCCTACTATTTGCATTTCCAATGTCTTGTACATTCCAGAATTCCATTTCAACATCATTTCAGTCTCTCAGCTGACTAACCAAATTCATTGTTGTGTCATTTTTTGTCTTAACCAATGCCTCATACAGGATTTGAAGACATGGAAAACGATTGGTATAGCTGAGCCTTTTCAAGGATTATACAAATTGACTAGTCATGCACCACCATCTGCTTATGTCCACTCTGTTACAACTCCCTCCCTTTATAAACACAATCCTCACTTTGAAATATGGCATTACCGTCTTGGACACTTGTCTTCTCATGTTTTAGATGTTTTGAATCATGATTTTCCTCTTATATCTTGTAAATCTGCTCACTCTAGCTGTGATGTATATCACTTTGCAAAGCAAAAAAAGCTTCCATTTCCTGTTAGCACAAGTAAAACTTCTTCTTGCCTTCAATTACTGCATGATGATATATGGGGCCCCTACAAGTTTTCTTCAATACATAGGCATAGATATTTTTTAACAGTTTTTGATGATTACACACGCCACACTTGGATCCACCTTTTGAAACTTAAATCTAAAGCCCGTTCTTCCTTACAAAACTTGATTCTCTACCTTGAAAATCAACACAACACAAATGTTAAAATTGTGAGAATTGACAATGGTAAAGAATTTCAAATGACTTCTTTTTACTCATCTAAAGGCATTTTGCATCAGACCTCTTGCGTTGAAACTTCTGAGCAAAATAGTGTTGTTGAGAGAAAACATCAACACATTCTAAATGTAGCTAGAGCCTTGATGTTCCAATCCAATATTCCCACTGCCTACTGGTCTTATGACATCTGTCATGCTGTGTATCTTATTAATCGGTTGCCTATTCCTGTTTTAAACAACAAGTCCCCATATTAGTTCCTTCATGACCAATTTCCAGATTATGCATCCTTAAATGTCTTTGGTTCTCTTTGCTATGCATGCACATCATCAGCCCATCGCTCCAAATTTGATACCAGGGCACACAAATGCATCTTTCTTGGTTTCAAATCTGGTACTAAGGGCTACATTTTGCTTGATCTTCTCACAAATGCCATTCTTGTTTCTCGCCATGTTTTGTTTTACGAATCAATTTTTCCCTTTTCTCCCTCTCCTCCTTCACAGGATTTCTCTATATCCATGCCACAGTTTTTTCCTCCATTAGATTACCCTGATTTTGTCCCTACCAATGTTTCTACCACTGCCTCTTTTCCATTGCAATCCCCTGATTCAGTTTCCACTTCTCAACCACTCAGGTGTTCTCACAGGGTGCACAAGAAGCCTTCTTACCTTTATGACTATCATTGTTCTCTATTGCAATCATCCCAATTGGATTCCATGGCTTCCTCCTTCAGGTACCCCTTATCCTCTGTCCTCTCTTATAACTTTTTATCTCCTTCTTACAAAATTTTTGCCTTATCTATCACTATTCCTTATGAACCCAAAACCTATCGAGAAGCCATAAAATTCCCTGAGTGGCAGCAGGCCATGCAAGCCGAAATCTCAGCATTAGAACAAAACAATACTTGGGTCTTGATTGAATTGCCAAAGGATAAAACCCCAATTGGTTGTAAATGGATTTATAGGACAAAATTTCATGCTAATGGGAACCTTAAAAGGTACAAAGCTAGACTTGTTGTAAAAGGTTATACTCAAACAGAAGGGGTGGACTATTTTGACACTTTTTCCCCAGTTGCCAAGATGATTTCTGTTTGCCTATTACTTGCTATAACTGCTGCATCCAATTGGTATCTTGAGCAACTTGATGTCAATAATGCCTTTCTGCATAGAGATCTCAATGAGGATATTTACATGAGTCTCCCACCATGTTATTTTTCTCCTAATCCTAATCTTATATGTAAACTACAGAAATCATTATATGGTCTCAAACAAGCTTCTCGTCAATGGTTTTCAAAACTGTCTTCTGCTCTCATTTCCTATGGGTACATTCAATCCAGATCTAATTATTCATTATTTGTTAGACATAATGATGATTCTTTTACAGCTTTGCTGATATATGTGGATGACATTATTATTGCTGGTAATAATTCTATTGAAATTGCTCGGATTAAGGGACATTTGGATGCATCTTTCAATAATAAGGATCTTGGCAAACTAAAATTTTTTCTTGGCCTTGAGGTTGTCAGATCCACTTCTGGAATTACTCTAAACCAGCGTAAATTTGCACTTGATATTCCACTACTAGAAAATCACAGTTTAGCGAGGAAAATTAGCGACGACTTTGAAATTCCTTTCTACATAGCCCAATTAGCGAGGAATTTAGCGAGAAATAATAAATTCCTCTCTAATGTCCAAATTAGTGAGGAAAATTAGCGACGACTTGGATGTTTCTCTCTAAAATGTTCAGTTAGCGAGGAATTTAGCGAGGAATATTATATTCCTCTCTAATTTTCCAAATTAGTGAGGAAAATTAGTGATGACTTGTATATTCCTCTTTAAAATGCCCAATTAGCGAGGAGTTTTATTTTCATCTCTAATTTTTCAAATTAATATGAAATTTTTTTACTGCAATATTGAATTATTCATACAAATCATGAAATTTTGGAGGGATAAAGGAGTTAATATATTGTTTAAATTTTGGAGGTTTAGCAAAACATGACCACTTTCCCCCTTTCAATTTCACACCACTTTCCCTCCTATATTTCAAATTTTTTTGTCTTAATTTTGGACAAAATTCCCTGCTAAAAAATTCCTACTTAATCACACGGCTCTCCTCCCTGCTCTCGACCACTTTACCATCTCAAATCCCCAACCCTAACCCCAGCTTCCTCCTGCGGCCACCACGCCTTCATCTCTCCCGCGACCACTTTGTCTTTATCTCTCCCGTAACCACTCGTCTTCATCACTCTATGGGTCTTCATCGTTTAAGGTAAGTCTAGTGGGCTGCCTGGGAAGTTCATTGCGTAGTCAAGAGAAAAATGGAAGCTTGTTCCTAAGCAGCAACAAGTTGAGGGTGAACAAGTTCACATTGGGAGGCCGATCTGTAAGTAACTAACCTTCGGATGCTTCGTGGTTGTCGTGCGCCTCAGTCCGTCTATCTGTAGCTTGGCGAAGTCCATCAGTTCAGTTATTAGTCTCCCTCTTCGTGTGGCTTCTTCTAGGTAGGCTCATTGATTGGTCTCGTCCTTTCGGGTTTCCTCTGATTTTTGTGTTCTTCGGTTGCACTCTACGAATACCGAAGCTTCTAATCCAAAATGTATGTTCAATTTTGTTGTCAAGTTGGTCTTTTATCATAACTGCATATGTGTGTTTCTTCCAGGGATGCGATGCCTTGCTTCTGATAGGCTTCAGGAACAAGATGGGACCCACAAAACCAGAGAAAAGCACGTTTGATAGCTTATTCCTTCAAGGATTCTATGTAATCTATGAGATCAAACAAAGCCTAGAAGCTGAATGTCCTGCCACTGTATCGTGTGCCGATATAATAGCACTTGTCGCCAGAGATGCGGTGGACGTCGCCAGAGGACCCAAGTATGAGGTTTTCATAGGGAGAAGCGATGGCTTTGTCTCAAACACCGTCGATGTAAAATTACCACAGCCTGATTTTTGAATGAAGCAAGCTCTTGATTCTTTCCTAGGTGCTCATACGATTGGCGTTGCGCATTGTGGTTTCCTCGAATCTAGGTTAGCACCTGGTGATCACCCTCCAATAGATCTTGTGTTGAGAGCCAAGATGGACAATTTTTGTGCCAATGATGATGATCGCGTTATGTTTATGGACCAAGACACACCCTTTGTTTTTGACAATTCATTCTATAAGCAGCTTGTTCTGAGGAGGGGTATATTGGAACTGGATGAACGCCTCGCATTTGATAATTCCTCTAGAGCTCTTGTTTCTAGGTATGCTGCAGACAATGAGGCGTTTCTGCAGAGCTTTGCGAGAGCCATAGTGAAGATGGGAAGCATTCAAGTTCTGATAGAGAAGGAAGGGGAGATTCGGAAGAATTGTAGGGCTTTTAATAATCCCAAGTAGAACTAATTATGCTTGACGAGAGGCTAGCTAGCTAGCTTCCTGAATAATTAGGCCACACATATTTTCTTTTCTTCTTTATCTTGCTATTCTTGTTTATTGTTTGGGATTGAGACAATGATTTAACCAACTCCAATTATACGGAGCTGAATCAGTTATATGACAAGTATAAAGATAAAGGTTTGTGGCGTAAACTCTTTGGTTGCTTCATTCATATATGTTACTTCAGTCCATGACAGTTATAATTGTAGCATAAGCGAAAAGGCCTTACTTTATTGAGCTCATTTGACCAATTAACTTTATATCTTGGTCATACATTTCAAAGTTATATGTGGATTGCTCTTTAGTTCTTTTTCTTTGTTAATACTGTGCTGGGATTTAGGTGAAGTCATATGCATTCAAGTTTTGTCATCGTTTATGTTGCAAATACGCCATTTAATATACTTTTAGGTAGGTATATTGGGAAATGCTGCTGACTTTCAGGTAGCTCATATTTTTTATATCTCATTTCTATTGAGCTGGGTTTGTCTTATGAATTTGAACTGATCACAAATGAAATCAGGGTGTTGAGGCTTCAAAAAAGACACAAGTACTATTTGGTTGGTAAATTGTCATCAAAAGTTGGTTGGAACTATTATGATACTATTAGGGTAAGTCGCCACTTGCTGAGCTTGCCTTTTAATCAAAATTTTCTATTGTCTTCAGTTGAGTTAATTAACTAGTTTGAAATGTAAAATTGTCTACAAGAGCTCTATCACTCTTGATATCGCAAACCCCTCTTTGTAATATAAAGACTTGACACGTGTGTAACTTGACAAATTGACTATGTTTTGACTCTTTGAAATTTCTAACTATCTTTTCTTTATTTGAGTAATATCTGCTTTTGATCGACCTTTTGATAGCTATGTTGAGATTTTTGGAATCGTTTTTCCTGGGAAGAAGGGGGTGTTTCAATTGGGTTTGAGTTTTTTATGCATAGTGTGCAATTAATCTTGTGGTCCACTGCAATGAATCTTTGATGTTCTATTGCTTGCTCATTTCCTAAAGTTTGTATTTTCCTTCAACAATTTTGAATAGAAATTTCCAGAATGAATGGTAACTGCTACCATTATATTGTTTGTCAAAACTCTTTTTTATGAGCTCCCTGAATGAACCAGCTGGGCTTCACATTTTATGGTCTTTTGTTGTTTTTTGCCTGAATAATTCAGGTACGAAGCGGGTAGCCCCCATTACCTCCCTTTTCCTCCCCCTATCTATCTGCTTTTTTGGGTGTGGATCTACTGGTCTGGAATATTTGCTTAATGGCCACTGTTGAAGCTCTGGCTTTGCGACCTGTTTCTTTCCCATGGGTTTAAACTTTCGTTTTTCCTCCTGCAGCTTCTAATTATACGTGCAATAATGGATTGTTCTGTTACATTTGGTTTGAGCTTCATTAATTAGTGTGGAACCATGACTTTTACTTCTCGCACCATGAGACTTGGCATAATAATTTATTGTTTTGATTATTGATGAAGGTGAATAATATATCTAATTGAAATATTAAGGGGAAAGTTGAGAGAGTATGCTATTCTTTGAGTTTTATCTGATGGTAGGATGTGTACTGAAGCATTTGATTATTGTTTGTTAACGCAGGAGTTGGAAAAGAAGAGGAAAGAGCGCAAGTGGTTTATGAGAGGAAGAAGCAACTGAACAAATTAAGGTCAAAAGCTGAGAAGATTGCTAAGGAAAAGCTTGGTTCCCAACTGGATATCCTTGATCCAGTCAAGTACTGATATTTGTATTAGCGAGAGCCAGTATCATAAATTTTGCTGATAAGCGCCTAAAATGGGTTTTCATTATCCTCACAGATGGATTCATACTTGATGATTAGCTATGTACTTGATATTATTATTTAAAATTTGTTTTTTTGGGTCAATTGTATAATTAAACAAGATTTGTTTATGAAATATTTTTGTAAATACATAGTTGAATCATATTTAAAATCAGTGAAGCATTTAGCAACAAAATTGTCAAATCCACATAATTGTCCATTTAGTGATGGAATTGTCAAATTTAATGGTTGAATATAACCCATTTAATGAAGGAATTGTCAAATTTAGCGACGGAATATAACCCATTTAGCGACAGAATTGTCAAATTTAGCGATGGAATATAATCTATTTAGTGACGGAATTGTCAAATTTAGCGACGGATCTGTCCGTCGCTAAATCTGTCGCTAATTTAGCGACAGAAATATTCGTCACTAATTTCCTCGCTAATTAGCGACGGAATTTTCCCTCGCTAAATCCGTCGCTAATTAGC
>JANTPZ010002930.1:0-35900 GCA_025593235.1 Vachellia pachyceras
TCTCAAGCTCAAGCTCGCCGACGATCCATCTCCTTCATCAGACCCATTTCTACCTTCGTCAGCTTCTTCTCTCTGCCACCCATCTCCTTCTCCCGACGACGGCGACCCCAGGACGAGCATGACTCCACGACGACGAGGAGGAGATAAATGGGGACCAGCTCTGCGCTTCTGCTCTTCTGGAGTTCTGCAGACCAAACAAAATCAGCTCAACATCTTTTTTTTTGCCAGGGATAAGCTCAACGTCTTTGCTCCTTTGATTTTAAAGAATTGAAAAAAAAAATAATTTACAAGGGCATTTTAGTATTTTCATCTTAAATCCATGTCTCATTTCCATCTCATACCAAACGTACTTTTAAACATCATTTCCATTTCCATATCCATATCTATTTCCATATCCATTTCCATTTCCATATCCATTTCCATATCCATCGAAATGAATTCTGCGTACCAAACGAGCCCTTATATCTTATATTGTTGGTTTTTGATTGCCCGAAATACTATATTATATTATTGGGCTTGCTTGGCAGATCGATTTAAAAAGTCAAACGTATGTTTAATAGTGTTTTTTCGTAAAACCATATAATTTCTTTTATATATTTACCTCGACTTACATAAAAGTAGTTATCTACCGCGTTCCCAAACAGGCACCAAAAATTAAACACTAAACAGCTTGTTTGCGTTCTCTATCTTAGCTTTATTGAATTTTGATGTCATGGATGACACTTAGTGATCTGTTATTAGACTCGAGTTTAATTTGTTTCTTGCATGCTTAATGCCCCGTGGTATTGAACCTGTTCTTAACGACGCCTTGTGCTTTTCATTCTTATCAATACTAACAACAAATTAAATGAGAGCCATGTTCATTTTACGGAATCTGAGAAATGAATTTTGTATCAACGATAACTTATAAATAATATAATTTAATATGTATTCTATAACCATGTTGATCAATATTGATATGATCGATGTCAATGGTTGGTGTCAAACCTTTTTTTCCGGTCCAGGCCAAACACCAAAAAGTATCATCATAATATAATGTAAGTGAATCTATTTGAGTTAATATTGGGTCCTAAACATGAACATTTAAATATTGATTTATTATATTGTGAGGGGTGAGCCCTTCTACTAAATCAAACTCTATTTATGTTAAATCATTTTGTTATTGTTAAACACGTCTTTTCATACTCAAAATAATTATATTTTAGATATTGTCAAGCATATTTCCTTGTCAAAATTCAAATTGTGGTTAAACAAATTGGGAAGTATTAGCTCCTTTCTTAGACTCACACCTGATAGTAAAATCAAATTAAATTGAGCTAAGCAGAACAAAAGTGCTTAAAAAGGGATTTTTTAAAAGATTGTAACATGTGGGCTCCCTCTGAGCCCAATAAATGATTTTTTTTTTATTTTCCGACCGGTCTCCGGAACTTTGTCTGACTTATCCAGATCCGACCCTTGTCGCACACCTGGAAATGGTGGGTGAGTCTCCCAACGATGGCTATTGCATACACAAGGACTCGAACTTGAGACCTTACTTAAACTGAAATAAACCGCTTACCACTTGATCTAACCAACCGTTAGTGCCCAATAAATAATTTTGATGTTGGTTCTTGAGCACGGAATTCCAGGTTCTAAATACTGGGACTAGGTGCCGTTTGGGCCTTCTAGATATTATCTCCCGATGAGGTCATATGAGCCCAGCCCATTGGATTCCCACGAAGGAGGTTGCAGAACGTAACGAGGGCCAGAAATTGTGATCTCCAACGTGATGATGACGAAAGAAGGAGAATTGAGCTCGTCATCTTACGGTTGCTTAATTAGCTAGCAATGACTGGGTCTCTGAGCATGTCTTCGTTGGGCTCACTTTTAGTGCATTTTCCTCGGCATTTAGTTGTTACTTCCACTGAAGTTTTGCGATCACGTTCTGTTTCAAAGTTGGGTTGTCATTCTTTGCAGTTAAAGAGAGCTTCGTCCCCAAGAAGGATCGTAATTCGAGCTGCCAGAATGGAGTCCACTAGGGTCACCTTGGGTTTTAGAGCACCGGAATTTCAGGTAGTCACTCCCCTGTTCTTGGTTATTTGTTTGTTATTTGAGCAGGGAATCTACTAGTTATTGGATCTTATTTTCCTCCTGTATTGTTGTTGGATGGATTTAATTAGCTTCCAGAGCCTCTCGCTGGGAAAATATGGAAATTAGAAGATTTTGAAGGTTATCCAGCCCTTCTGGTAAGATGGCCTACGCTAGATAGAGCCTCTGCTGCAACTATTTCTGCCTTTTATCATCTCTGCTTTGCCCTTTTGTTAGTCTTCGACTTGTTCCTTGGTTCTGTGCAATTTTGGGGTCTAATGAGTGATGAAGATTTCAGTATCCTTACAGAATTTAGAAGTTAGCTTCAATTTATATTCACTAGTTTGTCGGTCTAAGAGATTGGGCACCAGCTAGTCACTGAACCTGGTGATGTTTTAAAATTAACTCATTTACTTGTGAAAATATTTTTTTGTAGAATTATAGCTAGATGCTGATTCCTGTCTGCTTCATAGTGAGTTAATCTTGATCTAGTTAAACTTTTTTTTTTCCTGGTTACATTGATCAAATATCCTCGTGAGATTCTTTTTGTTTATTTTGATTCACTGGTCATCCTTATTGTATAAATTTAGTAGTGTTTTTGTCATAATTACCTCTCTAGTTGGAGCATTTTCTAGTTTAATTAAAGGTTGATCTCCTTCCTTGCTTTCAATATTGACCATGCTTTTCTTGTTTTAACATATGCTTTTGGCTGTCACACACAGGTTATGTTTATATGCAATCAATGCCCATTTGTCAAACACCTGAAAAAAGATATAGTAAAGCTTACTAATTTCTATATGCAGGTAATGAACTTTTCTACCTTAGAAGAAATTAGTTCTTTCATTTAGCAGCAATGCACCAGCATATACTTGCATAAGCAAAATGTTAAAACAAGTGTCTTTTGTCTTCCTACAGAAAGGTCTTGCAGTCATTGCTATTTCTTCAAATTCTGCAGCCACACATCCCGAGGTTCTTATAACTTCATATTTGATAAAAAAGCTTTTTTTTTTTTTTGAAGCACTAGTATTGTTTGTCCAACGTGGGATCGTTCCTCACAGGATGGACCAGAATTTATGGCTGAAGATGCTAAGCTGTTCAACTATCCTTTCCCATATCTCTATGATGAGGTAGGCTACAGTAAAAATCAATGCGCTCTCTGTTAATTATTTGCGTTAATAACTGCACAAATGCCTATCTGATTTTATTTGTTTACCCTAATTATCAACTAACCACTTTTGATGAAAATCAACATTCTTATGTTCTTAATATTAACATGATGAACTCATTTGTTAGATTCTCTATTGTCTTCCATCAAAAAAAAAAAAAAGATCCGTTATTGTCCACTTTTACGGCTTAAAATTTGATTGCTTGTCCTCTTGCTGATGCGGAATGAATTTGATACTGATAATTGGTATAACTATTTCGTTCATAAAGTTTATTGAATATTCATTCTGAAGTATTGAGAAGTCTGCGACTTGATATGAAGTGTCCCTAAGAACATCAATTTCTCAAGATATGAATGAGACTCAAAGCAACTCGTTTATCATTATACTTTGGTTAACATGTAAATATTTAGCGTGTTTCTAAGTCATATTGACAATTTTATAATAATTTCGAAACTCCCTTTTTATGATAGCATAAACTCGTGTAAAAGCAACTGCAGAGGGTTTTTAGCCTACAAGGGTAATGAAAACAACTAATTGAAGAATTCGTGAATTCTTCACCTCCTTGTCGAACTTGGTAAAATCTTACCGTATAATAGTGGAATGTATTGGAGTGCAGTCCCAAGATGTAGCAAGAGATTTTGGAGCAGTCTGTACGCCGGAGTTTTACCTATTTAAAAAGGTAATCGCTTCTAGCTGCCGCGTCTCTTGGAAATTGTTAGGTTAGAATCAACCTCGTCAACTGGCATATCAGTTGCCTTTGCGGTTCAGTGTTCCTGAATTTACAAAGGTGTTACGCCGGAGAGATGGAATCCACTTCTTTCTTTGGAACCTTAAATCAACCCTATGAAATGACAGGATGGTCGGAGGCCGTTCGAGCTAGTTTACCGTGGGCAGTTTGATGATTCACGGCCCAATAGCAATGTGCCTCTTACTGGAAGGTTTGGCTTCTTTAATACAGAGGTTAATTGAATTTGTCAGCCGATGGATCTATCTAAACATGTGGTAACCTGAAAACCTTTTCTTTTAATAACTAAAGGGACCTTAGTTTAGCGATAGATCGAGTTCTCAGTGGCCAGCCAGTACCAGCAGACCAAAGGCCCAGGTAACAACACTTTGCTATTCCTTTCAAATTGTTCGGTCATCTTTGGTCACCATCACGATCACGTACTTAGATTCATCATTTTCTTTTTGCATAAAGTATGGGATGCAGCATAAAGTGGCATCCAGGGAAGAAGCTGTAATAATGCGAACTGCGAAAATCCCTCTCAAGGTGTCCGTTTGGTAAAGCGGTGGAGAAGTACTTATGGGCTTATTCACACAAGCTGAGGCAAATATGTGAATGAGATTGTCTCGTTTTGCGGAAAAACACTGTTGAACGTACTTATGGGTATAATTTAAGAGTTGCCAAACAAGCACAAGATCTTTTTGAGTTCCGGTTTCTTGTTCTCTCCGAGGTGTTCCAGGATTGAGTGATTTACAGCCATTGTGATTTTGAAATATGCGACATTTAGACATTTACTGTTCTTTTCTTTTCTTCCAATGTTCCTGTTTTATTTCATCGCCTTGAGCTTCTAAAAGGTGCTGTTTAAAAGGCAACAATGGTGTGCTGGTTGGATTCTGATTCTCCTGTTTACTGCATGTAACGTAAATTATTTAACACGTAAATAAATATATGTTGGGGAGATACGCTTTTAGAGAGTTCCAGGCTCCCGTTCTGTCATGAAGCAATTCTGTAGTGTCTGACAAAAACTGTACTGTCCAAAATAATTTTAACGGTTTAAATTTAAAATTTTTAATTAATAATCAAGCAATACAGTGACCATCGGCCGGATAAGGTCCTGATAATTGTTTGTGTGTGGGTGGGAATTCATTGGGAGAAATGAATTTAGGGAATTCAAAAAGAATTTACGGATTTTAAAATGATTTTTATGGATTTCAAAATGATTTTTACGGATTTTAAAATGGTTTTATCTTTACTTATGTGTACACTTTCACAGGTGGAGGAGATTCGAAGTACATGAACTTGCTCACAAACGAATCCATGCATTCGAATCTATCCAACTTTGAAGGGATCTATGTATGCATCCCAGTTTACTAGGTTTACTGAATTAATGTTTTCAACTCACTGACTAAACTGAGTTGACTGAGATTTAAATATTATTAAAACATTTATAAAAAAAATATTATTATGGCATGAGTATTAAAAGACAGAAAATTTACCTCGTGTTCCTTGCATCCTGGTTATCCAGTTCACCAATGAGCAGGTGCCATTTGAATTCTATTAACATATTAGTACGATGTGTTTGAAAATTCATCGGAGAAATGATTTCACATAAACTGAGATAAGTATGTGAGAGAAGTTTTGTCTCAATTTACACAAATATAATTCATAATCTGATAGCCAAACATGCACGAGGGCTGCTGCTCTCCCCATCTCCGTTCCGCAAATACACAAAAAAAAATCCTGTTCGCCTCTATGCAGCTCCTATGGCGATCGTGAAACCATTAATCACGGGTACATTAATAAATAACCGTGATAACGATGAAAGATCAAAAGTGGGCTTTGCACTATTCCTACCTAGCTCAGTTCTACTAAGTCCAGAAGAATATTTGCCATTCATGATTGCCCTACAAGTTGAGGACAATTTGTGCCCAACATGCTGTGTTTCCTACTGAGACTCTAGGACGATCCAGTGACTGTAGTTTGAAGAAGGAAACATCTAAAATTGTGGATGAATCTCCTTTGACAAGTGATGAAGCTGTAAAAATGGGTGTAAATTCTTGTCAGACTGTAAATTCTTGTCACCAAACGTATGGCTAATTCTATTGATTGTTTGCATTAGACAATAACGATGAGATTTTTTTCCAGAAAACGAGATTCACGATGGCAGCTGCTCAGCGACAAATCCTCCGGTTTGCGAAACAGAGACGGAGAGAGCAGCCAGTCAACGCCATCTACGCTGATATGTTAAAAGAAACTAGATGGCACCTGCTCATTGGTGAACTCTATAATCATCAGGATGTAAAGAAGTGGAGGTAAGTTTTGTCCTATTTTTTTGGGTAACAATCATTATTATTTCAACAATTTAGTTTAATATGTTGATTTTAATATTATTATTTTTTGTTAACAACAGTAGGGTTACAAGACCAAAAAGATACTCTATAAAATTAATGAATTATAGTAAAACATTGTTTGAAGTTAACGGAACCAGAAAAGTTATAAAACATACTTATTATAAGAATTAATAAAATGCATTGATTCATTAAATTTTTTTCAGAAAATTTAATGAAATTCATTAAATCAATTAGGTTTTAATTGTAGGTGCAAATAATTAACAATTACTGATTCAAGGCAAACACTTGTATTAGTGGAATCAAGAAGGTTGCATGTGATCACTCAAAGTCTTGTAATCATTTAGTGCCATAATCTATGGGTTTCAATATTGTTGTAAAAGCATATTCGTGAGATAAGTTCATTTCATAAATAGTAAATCATGTTGAAAAAGTAACTTCTACTAGTAATATAAACAAACACCGCATATCACATTAATAGGCCTAAGTAAAAAAATTCACTTGCTTTGCCTATAAGTAAATTAATATATGCCTTTTCTTTTGCTATTCTTTTTTCCTTTTTTCTTTCTATTTTTCTTCCTTTTTATATACAAGTAAAAAAGTTCATATGAATTTAGTTTTTGAGTTCACTAAGGGTCTGAGCATGCATTTGATCTTACGGCATTTATAATCACTCACTAACATATCAAACTCAAGAATTTATCAATTAAGTTGACTTATTATTACTAACTGGACAAATCTTTATTCACTCACTTTTCTTTTCCTTTTTCCCCCAAGAGAAAGGCTATTTGCCAAACACCTCGATTCTATGATCGTATAGCTTACACGAAGACACAAGCTTATTTGGCAAAGCATTTAACGCTCGAAAAAACTTGTTTTCTTTGTGGCACAATGTACTTGAGCTGTCATCATCAGCATGACAAGTCCTCCTTTCTAATTTCTGGTATGCTCGTCAGGCGAAATCTATTATTAGGAGACACTTTAATGGAAACCTCCTTTCATCGCCTTTGTCGTTATTGTTTCTTTAGTACACTTGTTCTGCTCCCAGAAATCTGTGTGGCAGGTTCTTATATACATCTATTTTGCACCATTGATCCCGCCCAACACTTAGATTCTGCGTCCAAAATACACGTGTAGTGTCTGATCACGTGTCCCCTGTGGCATAAATTCACTAAACATGGTAGGTTGGTTGTGGGAAGAAAGAAAGCGATAGGTCACAGTTATTCGTATGATTTTTTTGTAAAAAAAAAAAAGTTGAATCCAGTTCCATGGTTGATTACAACACCAAATCTAATGAAATACCTACCACTGTAGCTTTCTCCCTTTCTTCCTTTCTCTTTTCCTGCTTTACAGCATGATGGTTTGGTATCAGCCGCAGGCAATTCTTGCCTAATCAGGAACTGTAGATATAATTAACGAACAAGATTAATCCGTGTATGTGGAGCCCATATATAGATAGGAAGAATTCTTTGGCTGCAGATAATACTTCTGAGTTCTATGTGCAGTGATGGAATAGTAATAGTTGTACTTTTCTTTCTGAATTGTATTGCTATAAGCTACACGCCTGAAGATTATATAATACGATTTAGTTCTAGATGAGTTGAACTCATCTAGATGTCCTACCTTACCTTATTAATTTTCAGGTTCATGTTTCTTGATTGGAAAAATTTATCGTGATTGCTTAACGTTGGCGATTGCTTGTGTTCTTAACCAGTGGACATCTGATCCGTTACACTATCCGTGGGCCTAGGATGGTCTCCTATCACATGACTAAGAGCTAAGTATCTTTCAAGAACATGGAGCACATCTTCACAGAAATTATTGCTGGGACATTTGAGAGGGTGGTGGCCCAGATGCTTCTCTATGATTTCTGCACCCTACAAGCTTAATGCCAAGATAGGTCCTGTCAGCTAGGCTTTTTCTCTGGCCCTTCTCTCCATCCATTTGGTTGCTGTGTCTCTTTCCTCGGGTTCCTTATCTTATAGCTGCTATAAGGTTATTTGAGCCTTTGAAAGTCTAGTTACTTTACCACACTGTTCAATATGCTTACTTCCTCTGCCAGTTGTTGTCGGCAGAAACGGGTTTTTAGACTGGTAAGAGAGAGACCTGAGTCCTCAAAGAATGTTCTTTACTGAACTGGATTACACTGTACTCTATGGCTATATGACAAGGCTGTTACAGTTACACCTATTTACAGTATAAATTATACAAGACGTTGTGTTTTATTCTTATGAAAAGGATACATAAAATGCACAAAAGAATATTACGAAATGATACTCATATTCTATGAAATGGACGACTTACGAAGGATACATGGTACCGGTATCTCTTGTTTGCTTTGAACTGAATAGTTAGCCTGTATATGTATAGCTTCCATTCAAAAGGCAGAAATTTGGAATTGCTATTAGATACTATTCTATACAATTATTTTTGTCACTTGAATGAACAAATATATTAATTAATGTGGGAGGATTAGGAAGAAGATGACGACGACGATGATTCTATTAGTGGTTCACATGATCTGGAGAAACTTGAACAGTGAACTGCGACTTTTGGATTGATAACTGCCCCTTTTTGGAGAAAACTTGGTTTCTCAAAATTGTATGTTTCATGTCTGATCTCCTTGAGCATTGCTGTTACATCTTTCATGGTTGGTCGTTCTTCTGGGGATGGATTTACACATAAGCGAGCCACCCCTAGAACTTGAAGCATGTCTGACGTTCTAGTACCACATTGCAATACTAGTTGCTGGTCAAGAATTGATGTGAATTCCCTTTTCTTCTCTCTGATTTCCCTGTTAACCCAAGTGACTATGTGGGCACCTTCTGGAATCCTATTATCAGTTGGCTCCATCCCCGTCAAAACCTCCAACAACACCACACCATAACTGTATACATCACTCTTCTCTGTGATCCTCAGGCTGTATCCATATTCTGCAGTTTCACAGAAAATCCTCAGATTAGTCACAAGTCAAATGGCATGGGGGATGAACCAAATAATGACAAAAAAGTACTGTTTTAATTTTAACAAATCAACGGTACATGACAAAGAAAAATCACGTAGTTTAAAGAGCCTCGGAGCAGAAATACTCACCAGGAGCTATGTACCCATAAGAGCCTGCAACTATGTCAGAGGCTTTTGAACACTCAGAGGAATTCACCAGTTTTGCAAGACCAAAATCTGCAATGAAAGCTTCAAATTGTGGTCCTACCAATATGTTGTTAGCCTTAATGTCCCTATGGACAATTGGAGGTATACAATCATGATGCAGATATTCTAAACCCTGAGCTGCTCCCAGTATGATCTTATACCTGGCATCCCAATCCAAGAACAATCTCTTTTCATGTAGCAAACCACACAAACTCCCATTGCTGATATAATCAAACAGGAGTAATCTTGTTCTTCCGTTGTTACAGCATCCTAGAAGCCTGACTATATTTTTATGTCTTATCGATCCCAAGGTCTGAACCTCTGTAGAAAACAAATCTCTCTCTGGTGGCTCGTCATTCTTTATTGGCCAGAGCTTCTTCACTGCAATTATCTGTTTCATTGGAGTCTCTACTCGATAAACAATCCCTGAGCAACCCTTTCCTACAACGTTTGAATCTGATAACTCTGTGATAAAGTCATTGATGGAGAAGTTAAGCTTTTGAAATGGAGTAAAAGTCCATTCCATTTCACTTTCTTCATCAAATTTCCTCTCAAATGTGGCTCCGTGAATTCTCAGGGCAAAAATTACTCCAAAAGTCACAAACATAGCTGTTAAAATAACACCAAGAAAAGTGTAAATAATAAGATTTCTTATTGGCTTGATGCCTTGGTGATTTCGATTCATGTCACACTTGCTAATGCAGAGCTCAGGGTTACCAGCAAAAGAAGCAGTAGGGAGATCATGAAAGAACTTTGTATCTGGAAGTGACCCAGAAAAACTATTGTAGGAGACATTCAAAGACACTAAATTGTCAAGACTACCCAGTATTCTGAGGCTGCCTGTTAGCTTGTTGTGGGAGAGGTCCAAGTTGGAAAGTTTTGAGAGATTTGAGAAGCTCTCTGGAATGGGACCTGTTAGAGAGTTCCAACTCAAGTTCAAGAGGATATCGAGTTCTTGCAAATGGCCAATCTCATCTGGGATGGAACCGGAGATCCTGTTGTTGCTAATATCTAGCAACTGCAAATTCTTGCAAAGGCTCAGTGACTGAGGGATCAAACCTGTAATACTGTTGCTACTGATTATTAGCTTATTTAAAGATGTAAGCTTGCCCAAATTTTGGGGAATACTTCCAGTTATTTTGTTTGCAGAAAGATCTAAGACATTAAGAACAAGTAGGAATTCAAAGGAGGAAGGAATTGTTCCTTGCAGCTGATTCTTATGCAAGTCAAGCATTTGTAGCTGATTGCAGTTTCCAATTTGGTCAGGAATTTCTCCACTGAGTAGATTATCTGACAATTCAAGAAAGCTTAATCGGCTTAGAAGACCTATTTCTAGTGGAACTGGACCACTAAGGTTGTTTGATCCGAGACGTAGCCTGACCAAGTTGGTGCAGCTGCCAATATCTGGTGGAAGTTGACCTGAAAGTCGATTTGATATCAACAATAGTTGAGTTAAGTTCTCTAGATGAAAGAGAGAACTTGGAATTGACCCGTTGAGGAAATTGTGTGAGAGATCAAGTGCCTCAAGTTTCTCACAGTGTGATAGTTCTGTCGGTATGCTTCCATAGAGTTGGTTCTGCCATGCATAGAACAAGATGAGTTCTTTCAGCTGTCCCATAACAGATGAAATCTCGCCAGAGAATCTATTGTTATCTAATTCAAGCTGCTTCAGTCTGGAAAAATTGCCAATAAAGGAAGGTATTTCTCCAGAAATGTTATTATCAGAGAGAAGAAGCTCCTCCAGTAAGAGCAAATTTCCAAGAGTCACAGGGAGCTCACCTTCTAAGGAATTCAAAGAAAAATCTACAACCATCAGACTTGTACAGTTCCCCAGACTTTCTGGAATGGTGCCGGTTAAATTGTTCTGCCATAGCATTACTCTCCTTAGGCTTTTCATGGAACCCAATTCATAAGGAATGTTACCAGAAAGCTGATTTTCATATAGAAACAGATTCTCCAGGGCTGAGCAATTATGAATCTCTGGTGGGATATGACCTGTGAGGTTTGCTGTGTAGATAGAAAGCGTCTTGAGATTCTTAAGTTCTCCTATACTTGATGGAATCTCCCCTGAAATCCCAGTATCTGCAAGACCCAGAAGAGTGAGAGCTTTGCAGTTAGAAATCTGCATTGGAATTTCACCATGAATTCCCTGATTTCCACCTGCTCGAAACATTTCTAGATATTTCAAATGGCCTATCTCTCCAGGAATCTTGCCAGAGAGATGGTTGTCAAACAGTTCCAGCTGACGAAGCTTGGAACAGTTCCCAATTTCTGTTGGAATTTCACCATGAAAGGAATTTGAATTTAGTTTTAACCACTTCAGATCAGGTAACTTCCCTATTTCTGCAGGAATGGTTCCTGATAAAGCATTGAAGCTGAGGTCCAAAGAAACCAGAGAAGACAAGTTCCCTACTGAACTTGGAATCTCACCAGTAAGATTTCCATTTGAGATGACAAGAGTAGTGAGGTGACCAAAAGAGAGGAGCTGCGTCGGGAAGCTGCTGCGAAGATTAATAGATGTTATTACAATATCTGAAACAAACCCATCTTTGGAACATCTTATATAATCCCATTTGCAAGGACTTTTGTCTGATGGATTCCATGAAGAGAAGGAAGTAACATAATCAGAGGAATTGAAGGTTGAAAGCCATGAAAGAAGGGAGAGACCTTCCTGGTTCAGGGTATAGACAGATGGAAACAAGGAGATATTAAGAAACAAGATAAAGAGAGTTATTGCATTGCTTGACATGATGAGGTCGGTGTGCTGCTACTGTTGTATCTCATCCAAACTGCAGCACTACTAGTCTCTCAAAATTACTCTGCATGTTCCCTTTATCATTGATAGTTGGATGCTGAATTCCCAGGACGCCATTTAAAGTTCATGATAAAGACGTAAACTGTTCCTTTATTCTCCTCCTTAAAACCGTTTTTTTTTTTAAATTTCTTTGAAGCAAGTGTATTTCAAGAACAGAAGAAAGAGACAAATTTGAAGGTCGGCATAGTAAATATGGTAAATGGCAATTGAAGGTTGACTTTTTTAACTGGTTAGGTTATAAATACTATTGACCCTTTCTTTCAATAATTTTTTTAAAATTTAGGAGTTAGGATTGAAGTTTTAAACTGTAAGAAAATAATAGAGACTTTTTTAATGTATTATATACCTGATTTTTATTATATTGAACAAAATTTTAAATTAAGTTTCAGCAGTATATAATGGAGCTATTAGCCAGATGTAAAGTAAGTGGAATATCGGCTGTGAAAATGACTGTATTGGCTTATATGTTGTTTTCTGGATAGTAACTTGCCTGGTACATGCTAGGACAATACAACTGGAAAAACAGGAGCGCCCTTCTGAACTGTTGCGATTTTTTTCTTGATCCTTCAAGAATATCTTGGTCTCCTCCGCTGTATTTTTCTTCTCTTTTAGTGATAGTTCCTTTTTAATTAATTAATTAATTAAATTATATTTTGCAGTTGTGACAAAATTGTTTATCTGTTTTGAAGCACATATCAACAGTTTTTCTTCTTCCTAGTCCTTTTAGGTGCAAATCACAGTAGTTGCTGCGAATTTCTGAAGCCACCATAATGATGGTTCATCTAATTCGCCATAACAATCCAAAATCTGAGATGGACCAGGCAACACCCAACAAATAATAAACAAGAGATTTATCAATGAATCAAAGAAAATGGTAGAAACCACAAAGCCTCAACCTTTTCTGTTATATATGCATGGTGAGGTCTCAAAATCATGTTATATTGATGGTCTTTTCTTATCATGAAAGTCAGCCAGTGACCTTCCAAAAGGACAGTGATATAGGTGCATATACACCTTTCTTCTATTTATATGCATGAACCTTCCTCCAATTCCATTTTCACACTGATCTAAATCTAACTCGTTTAAATTTGTGATGGTATTGAATTAAACCCCCCAGGTAGAACAGTGGAACCAGTCAGCAGGCTTTCCTGTGACTATTGTGGAGGTGTATTGAGAAATGGATATGTGGGTCAAATCATGGATAAGGGTTGTGATTTGTGAATTGAATTGAGATATTTTATCAATCACTGAATTATTTACCGAGTGACTTGATCGTCGTATATGATATGATATGTAGAGATGTGTGTGTGTGTGGTGGTGTTAGTGTGAAGAGAACATCATAGAGAACTTTAATTTGAAACAAAGAAAACATGCAAACAGAAAAATTCAGGAGGAAGAAAACGATCTCTCAGAATCACGGGTCAGGAGGAGATGTCAAGTGAGACAGTATGGCCCCGGATTTGGAAGGTGGGGGCAAATCATTCCCCAACCACAACAAATAGGTTACACACTAAGTTCTTCTCTAATCGCTTCTTCTAACTTTCCCTTCCAAGATTGACCCTTTCTATCTCCCTTTATCCACAGGATGCGACAAAATAAGTTGGCAAGTTACTCTGCTTCACTATACAGAGAAGAAGAAATCATCTTCCTTGTTACAGTAAAAGAAGAGAGCTCAGGCTCCCACTAAGCGGGGTCTAAGGAGGGCTACTTTCACCAGGTGGGATATGGAGAAGGATAAACTTCCGTAGTTTCACTTTTACAAGCCGAAAGACTAATTATTTAAATGAATCCGAGTTCAGATTGAGAGGAGGGCACAAATAGTGGTACAGAACAGAGTGAAGGGTCCACTTTGTTCTCCCGAAGTGAAAATTACGTGGCTTATTTGGATAGTCTGTTGGGAGAATGGACACAGATTCCGAAGTAAATATGTGAGAGAAATTTTGTCTCAGTAAGCGCAGGAATGAATTTTGGTTGTCCAAACGGGCTAACCAAACAAGCCTATGGTTGTGGGAAAAATATGTGATTGGCCAGCATAGACCACTAGGCACGTGTTAAGTTCTCATCTTTATATAAATTTTAATTAATACAATAAAATATTGCATTCTTGGTTGGACATGTGATGTGATCATTATTACTCACTATTGTGCCTGTGCGGGAAACTCCATTTCCCAACGGAAGATAAAATCATCTTAAAATCTATAAAAACTGTCTCGAAATCCATAAAAATAATCTAGAAATTCGTAAACTCTGTTCTCTTAACGAAACTCATTTCTCCCAATGGAGTTCCCAACCAGGCACATTGATTTTTGCATACCCTTTTAAAATGACCACAAAATTTTCATCATTATCGTAGTTGTTTAAAAGATTCATTTCAATTTCGAATGATGCAATAATATTAAGCATGGTATAGAATATTAAATAATAACGTTAAACTACGGATATAATTTAAATTGTATTTTATATATGATTAGCCCTTTGATTTCCGTCTACAGAACGTAACATTTATGATAAATTCTACTAAGGACACATCAAATTTAAGGATCTCTATGGACACATCAAATTTAAGGATCTCTTGAAGGGATATAAAGTTCAACAGTGCTTCTAACAAATTTGACATTTGATATAAATTATCAAACCTTTGACAAATCAAACTTATCTGTGGGTATAACGAAAATAGTTCATCTATAATTAACAGTGTAATAAATCAATATTCAAATTTTTGCTAAAAGATATAATTAAATCTAATGTTTGAAAATGCTTCAAACAGTATTTCATCCTGTTTGAGGATGTTTGTACTTAATAAAAAAAAAGGTTGCCCCTGGATCACCCATAAATTGAAACATTAATTATTACACTCGAGGGATGGGATTTAATTTGCATGGCTTGAATAACGAAGATATAAGGCTATCGTTCAAGAGATAAAAAAAAAAGACAAGCGAGAATATTACATGAAAATAAGGGAGTGAATGGCTATTGACAGATGTTGGATATGTTTTACAGTTTGAAAAACTAAAATTTGAATCACCGCTAAAAGATGCATTTACATTTAATGCATGACAATAATTCAAACACGACTAACTCATAAGAAATTACATGTGCTATGCATGTCATAATTCATCACAGGTTCTGTTTCCATCACGAGATTTTAATCCTGGAGTTATTTAATAGATATCACATGCAACCCATAAGAGCGTTGTGTTCCTCACGTTCTAATCTTCAAAACAGTGAACACATAACAACTACTACTTAAAATTCCGTACACATAATAAGAATATTTTTATGGGGGAAGGAGGATCCGGATTGAGGAACTTGGTCCGGTTTGCAGTTCAACTCTGATTTCTGACTCAATAATTAGTTGAAAGCGGTCCAATGCGATTCGACCGTAAAAATGGTTGACTATGAAATCGGATAATTTATAAAGTGGGTGGAAGGTGACGCGGTCTAGCTTTGAGACCGTCTGGTTCTCACTCATATATGGTTGGCCATCAAAGTGTCTGCAGAAACTTACAGCCTCTCTGTGTGTGTGTCCTCTAAAGTTTAGTAGACGAGCCGCCATCGCCATCGACACGGCCCAAACGTAGCTGTGGAGATTGACATATCAGAAATCCTAACCAAAATATACCTATCCCCTTCACATCACCATGATTAACTTCTCTCTCTGCGTCTTTAATAATGCACTTCCAATAATACTCCTTCGTATCATGACTAGACCCATAAGCTGACATTTGATATGTTTCACATTTACATTACGTTAATTTACATCCATATATCTCCTGTGTGTCTCAATAATAATATAGATATACATCTACTACTTATCCTTGTATATATATCCTTCTCTACGCGGTGTTATCATATTCTTACATGGACAGCATTGTATTCTGGTATTAAAATTGAGTTCTCTGCTGCCACCTTTTCAGTTTTCATCCCTATTTTTACGTTTTAAATAAAAGAAACGGACTTTTACTGTGCGCATTAGGGAAAAGTACCTAGATGATAGATCAAAAGTCTCGCAATAAGCGTGCTTACGTACGAGTGATTTGTGATTGGTGATAGAATTGGAGGTTTTTGTCTGTAACATTTGGAGTTATAAGAAGAGAGGAACAAGCAATAATGGCTTGGGTTGAGCAATAATATGACCAATTAGGGGGTCCTGGGGGGTTGTAAGTATAAACACATTATTCCTGCTGTGACTTATAATTGAGGATTGAGGGGTCCGGTTCTTGTCGCTTCCTCAGTAGCACAAAATTATATTATTATTCAGTGTTGTCACGAAATATTCGTATGAACTGATGAGTATTAGGGGAGTTCAAAGAGGACAAGATATGCTTGTACACAAAGGAATTTGATATACTTATAACAGAGCCTCTGTATTGGCGTACAAGTATCAAAATGATCACCAAACAATGGAAAAAAAACTGGAGCAACTTGTCTAACGACGTAACTTCAAAGGGACGGACATCCTAAAGCTGTACCAAGCACCATCGACGTCATAGATACCTAGGAGGCTAGGCTGAAGATATGGCCCAACCCTTTGTTCAAAAACTTTTTTTTTTTGATACATGTTCAAAAACTGTATAAGGTGCAGTTAATTAAAGCCAACCCAGCCCATAATCCTTATCCAATCCGTTCGGGTTAATAGGCTCATCATGATCCACAACTTGAAAACGTCTAGTACAAAAGGGTCAATTTGGAAACGCGGTAGAGAAGTACTTTTATACAAATCAAGGTAAATATGTGGAGGATATTATCTCGTTTTACTGAAAAACATTGTTGAGCGTGCGTTTAGTTTTTGCAAACGTTGTTGCAAACAAGCCCAAATCTATAAATGAATAGTGGCAGGAATGTTTTCGGATTGTTTAATGAAAATGGTAATCTACCTAAGGAGGAAATTCGGAAACAGTTGGATGATGAAACAGCAACATCGTAGGAATCATGTATGACATAAGGGTGGGCATACAGACATCAAAGAGCAGTGAGTTGATCCAGTCCATGGACTCACATCAATAAGCAAGAAGCAAGGTTATTAATTCCGAACCAGATCAGATGAGCCGAAGGAGTTGACCCAATCACATAACCAATCCGATCAGTCCTCCAACATGATATATGTCTGACATGGGGCATATTTTTTTAAAAAAAAATTATGAATTTTAAATTTTTAACTTTGGTGAATTTAAACCACCATTAACTGGATTTATTATTTTAATTTATCACAACTTTGAGGATTTTTATTTTTATTTTTGGATTATTAAATCAAATTACCACTAACTATTACTAATTATATTCTAGTGTTTTATTATTTTTTTACTTTGTAGTTTTTTTATTATAAGGACAAAATTCTCAATATACTATTTTACAATCAAACGGTTGTGAGAGACATGCATATATCTAAACATTATATTTTGAGTGGTCATTTTTATTTAAATGTTATTATATTAACTTATTTTTAATCAGAGTATTTTTATTAAAGTATATCATTTTTATATAATTAGTTTGATCTGAGTCTAATAACCCTAGACCCTTAACCCACTGTTTCAAACGGTTGAAAGTCCGTCTAGGTTTAATTACCTTGTCAATAAGTTAGCATCAGAAGCTGAAATTAAACCGTCGCGTGTGCTCTCAAATAACCACAAAACATTCCCTATTTTTATTTTACAAGTCGTCGCCCAAAACTGTTTCCCATAATTATTTATATCTTACAAGTCGTCGCCCAAAACTGTTTCCCATAATTATCCAACCTTTATCTCTATGCGTCACCCCCTACATAACTGCTTTTGTCCAACTCACATGCATCACTTCCTGCCACCAGTTGCCACCCATCATAAACATCCATTTGTCCTACTGTTATTTAGTGACATTCTCGTTTGAACTCTTTTGTTTCAATGCATAGAATAATACTCGTCCTTAAGATTCCTAGCCTCTGGCTTAGTACGTTTTCTGAAATATAAATATTCTAAAGTTGGATGCTTTAATTTGTACGTGTGTTGGATCTTGAGCTAATTAATATTTAAGTTATTCTATCCCCTCAATTATGCTTTCACTCGACCTCGATCGTGCTAGTTAATGACATCTATATGGTCGATCTTGATAGCAGCCCAGCTTCATTCTACGTACACAGATCATCCATGAGTGTGTGTGGTACTAGAAGGATCTGTCTTTATGTCATGTTTGAACGTATACATTTCCAAGAAGATGATCACATAAGCCCCTGAATTAAGCACAACTTTATTTCTACGTACTTTCATTCAAAGTTTATTTTAAGAAGATCTATACCATATGCTATTGGTTTTTCATCCACAGACTACATACACACAAACATATATATATTAATATATATAAGCATTTTATTTTATTTTTCCTTCTTTGATGCGAAAGGAAGAAGCAAATAAATATTGGACTAACATATATATGTATATTGGACCTAATTATGAATCGAGAGGTCCTGATGAGAAGGCCTGCAAAGAAGGAAAATCGAAGTAATTCCAATTCCAGGAATCGGCAATAGGCAATTGAGCAACCTCGTCATCACAATTGAAGGGCAAGGGATTCTCCAACTCCTCCTGCAACTGCATCAAAGGTGGTTGCCACATGACAGACGACGAGGACGACGACGTCGTGGCATCCGACAGGCAGAAAACATCTTGGACCTCTTCTCCATCACCACCACCCAACAAGCTCTCCCATTCCAGCTCAATTCCGCTCATCACCGACGACTCGTCTCGAGGAAAAAGAAGCCCCTCTTCCTCTGCCACTGGATCCAACGGCGGAGGCCCATCGTTCCCGATGTTGGAATCATGACTACCTGAGGTCAAGTAGTTAGCGAAGACGACAGCCATGTCAATATCGGACCCGCTGGCTTGTGGTGGGTCAGCCTCCGAGTCTCTACCGGAGTCAGCAGGAGCATGATTGGTGGAAAGACGGTGGTTTGGTGGGAGGCGGGGGGTCTTATTCCGGCGAGATTTACGGATACCACCGCGGATGGGGACGTTGCGGAGGAAACCACCTTTGGTCCAGTAGCGACGGCACGATTTACACAGGTACCTGGGCTGGGACAAGCTGTAGTTGTTGTAGTAACAGAATTTGGTGTTGGAAGAAGAGCAGCGAGGGCATGGAGGAGAAGGCTCTACGTGGTCCGGCTTCCACCTGGGGAATGGCTGAGGATTGGCATCAGACGACGCAACTGAGAATTCACAGCCCAACATCATCGTACATATATCAAAGGGATGCGAAGCAGTGGAGAGAATGTACGTTGAGGGGCCGGGGAGGAAGGAGAAAGATATAATAATGGAGTGGAGGAGGAGGAGGAGAGAAAGAAGGGTCGTAGGAGTGAGAGCCACAGAGCATGTGTGTTGGTGGAGGGTGAGTTATAGATTTAGAGAGCAGAGAAGAACGTGGGGGTATCGTCCCAAGCAAGTAACGGGTGATTGGACTGGACTGGGTGATGCAGTTCTTATGCTATATTAAAAGCAATAGAATTAAGACTCAACAGACCTGTAATGGGTTATTAATTAATGGAAGAGGTGAGAGTTTTCTTGGGAGAACACAACATAATATAGAGAGTTAAACAATAGGGGGCGGAGGGGCCGTGTGGAAGGTGAGACGTGGCAGGTGGTGATTGGGGGGAACGGGGTGCTGAGAAGAAGTCAAAGGGGGTGCATGAGAGGGGGATGAGGGAAGGAGTGCATGGAGTGCTCAAATACGGTGCACGGGGAGAGCAATGAGCAGAGGATAACGTGGGTGAGGGTGCATGGAAGACAGGAGCACGTGCCCCCGAGAGGTACGTGGCATATCCTCCTTCATCCTAAAGCCACATTTGACCCCCCATCTCCTCCCTCCAAATTAATTAATTAATTGACTACTGGCATCATCATCATATATAGTAACATACAGCCCGTTCCCAAATCAGCATTAATTACTATTTTAATTTTGGTCCCGTCTTAAAAGATCTCACACAACTATACTTACCCTCGTACTCTAGCTACCCATACCACCTCTCCCGTCACGTTCAATTGTTAATTAATGCATCGAATATAATAGTCAATTATTTTTTTTAAACTTAACAAGTTAATTAATCGATTTATTTATCATTCTTCTTTAACCTAATTTGACTACTTAAAAATTGATATAAATGTATTTTTTATAATTAAATAATTCATTTTATTTTCAAAACAGTGAATCAGCTCATATATTAAATATTTTAATAAGTAATATTTGATTCATGACACAGCTGAAAAGTCGGTTAAATATAAATTGCCATGGATTGCACGGTTTGGTGGAACAGATAAATTAAAATTAAAGGCAGAAGATGACGACGATGATACATTCACACACACACACCCCCCGTTGGCAGAGGACTAACGAATTATAAATTATTTATGGTAGGAAAGAAAGATCCCAGAAAATAACATTCGAAGCACGTGGGACGTTTAACGTTGCTTTCACTGTTGCTGTTCTCGAGGATCTCTCTCTCCTACGTATCCTAAAATTCCTCCTCCTCCAACGCCTTTTTCCTTATTTAAACCAAATTTATATGCATATATATAAATATATAAATTGTATTTTTATATCCATTTCCTAGCAAATTACATACTACAGTTTGCATACATGATAATGTCTGGATCCTTTTATATATATATATATGTGTGTGTGTGTGTGTGCATGACGATGTTTGGATCACTTGTTTGGGCAATGTGATCAAGAGGAGAGGTAAATAATAACAAAACAGGGCCCATTAAAGTCCAGAGAATGGGCCCATAAAGCCCAACCAGATATATTGGGCCAAAGGGTAAACTAAAAATAAACTGATGGATGCATTCCCCTACGCCTGTTTTGTCCTCAAAAAAACCTCTTAACCTCGTGCATGAAACTCAAATTAACTGCATTTTTTTTGGGTGGGGTGTTTTTTGTTTGGGGGGGGGGGATCGCATTCAGTGGCGGACTCAGGATCCTGACTTAGGGGGTGCAAACTTTTTTCGGGAAAATAAATGAAACTTATTCTTAATATTTTTTGAGAATAATTTGAGTAAAAATTTAGTGGGTTCAAAATTAGCAAACGAGTGGGTGCAAAATAAATCACATAGTAATAATATATACCTAATTTTTTGAAAGTCAGGGGGTGCGGCTGCATCCGCTAGGTATCATGTAGGTCCGTCCCTGATCGCATCCCTATTCTTAAGATATTAATTTCATGACAGTTTTATTCTAAAAATTGTATTTTTTAAATCGATATATACCCCATACTAACTTGTTAACCTAAAAGTTTTTTCCTAAAATATTTCTGCAACTTTTTTATTTATTTATTCTACATTTAAGTGTTTTTTTGGTTATAAGTCATGGTTTTGTGTGTTTAACAAAAGGGTGATTAATCATTTTCTTATTTAAAAATCTATATTTAAGTGGCACAAGTTGTATATCTCTGTTATTAGTTATGCAGCGACAGAGTCACAAAGCACCATAACTTAAAAGGGAGTGTTTGGATAAATCAATTTTAAGTGCTTTTACCACTAGGTAAACATGTAAAATGCATTTTATTTCAAAATAGGTGAAAGTATGTTTTTAAATGTTTTTGAGTTTTTCAAGTAAGAAGTCATTGTACTTTAAACGTTGATACGTGCCTAAACGAAATCGTCAATGTTAAGTGTTTCGTGTTTTGAATAGAATAAGAGCGAGCCACGTGGTTGAGTTGAGTAAGGGGAAGATTAAAATATCGTGCCGACTTGAAATTCTCCAGATGCATGAGATAGCCATATGCGGATACGCCATTACAGGCTTACAGCTTACGAGCCTTAAATGCGACAATCATACCAAGATATTTATAATAGTGCTTAAATATGGGGTAACTCACCACTTAAAAATATAGAAATACTTATATACTTTTTAAGTATAATGTCATTTATATTCTACTCAATAAAAATATTTTAAATTTCTTATATTGTGAATTGAAAGTATTTTAAACATTTTTTTACCACCGCCAGCCTTTTGTAAAACGCCACCCTGTCATTTGACAAATTCTGATTGGATGAAAATATTTAATACATATCACTAAAAAGTTCTTATTCAATCATTTAGCACAAGTCAACCAACAATTTAATAAATGACCCTGAAAATCTAACAGCGTGGAGAAATGGAAATCGGTCACCTTCGAATCAAGTCCACCTCATTTTATAAGCTACAATGTGAAGTCGGCCCAACAAACACTGAATATTTAAAGTCTGAAAATTGGCTTCACAAGCGCGCGCACGTACATAACTGCGTTTTAATTCTGGTGAAAATCATCAGTCAGTCCTTATTTTCATTCTCCGTAGCAATAAATATGCTATTAGCCGATACGTAATAACCATTATTATCATAGCAACAACTTCCATTTCTTTCCCAAATTTGGTCTCACCATTCTTCACTAAATGAGACTCATTGCAATCTGATGCAGATGTTAGACCCCCACAGCCATATTGAATCTTCAAAAGCAACCTATAAGTGTGGTAGTTGAAAGAGACGTAGCGAACCCATGACATAAATCTTGGGACTTGCTGCAATCACAAATATATAAACGGTAATTACTGTGGACAATATAGTAAAACAATCAATGACTAACATTCATGTACTTATTTAGGAATCATCCTGTAGATTTGAGGGTCTTACTTGGCTAAAGAATCCACCAGTTAGCATGAAGGTCATGACGATGACTGAGGCTAGTGTTGTAGCTTTCTTCACATCTAGAAATGCTGCACTTATGGTTTGTCCCAGACCCTGCACTTAAATTGTGCACAAAATGCTTTGGGACCATCTCTAAATTATATTTCGCAAGGGGATAATTTATAATTAGCATGCATGTGGTTAGAAAAATTACCTGAGCCGCTAGGACACTGAGAAAAATTGTGAGGATGGTGAGGAAAAATGCAGAGAATTGTAGCTTCAAGCCAACCATGAAATACACAATCCCCATGAACACTGGAGGCATTAGAAGTTCCATTGGGACATCACTGGTGTTCTTAGCTAAGAAGTAAGCACTGAGTTTATACATGTCAATGGACCTCTCTTTCACTAGCATTGCTCTTTCTTGTGGGAACATGAATATGGCAGTAAATAGAGGATAGAAGCCCCAGAACACAGAAAGGAAGAACAGTAGCCCTGCCTGCAAATACATGCAAGTAACTCGGTAAGCATATTTAGGGGAAGTTATGTTGTGATGATTCATGCCAAAAAGTTAAGAGCTTGCCTGATCATGGAATCTCTGAGAAGAAGACGAAGAACCAGAGTTCCACCAAAGCAGTCCAACAATAATAGCAGTTGATATTATTTGGGTAACACGCAGACAGCAGAAATACTCATGACGCCTCTCCCTAATGCCTCTCATGAAGAGAATGCAAAATTGTTGAAACCAAGTTGCTCCATAGTCCCTCAGCAATGGCCTGCCTTGCATCCCACTCTGATCTCCCCTTATTGTCAGGGGTTCGAGAAGCGTTGCTTTCCCTCTTTTTGCAAGCCTTACTTCATAGGCCTTGACAAGAAACTGCATGACGAAGAACAATTCATATTTTAGCATGTTGTAATCGTACAGTATTATTGTTTTGATTTGATTCCATAAGGAAAAACTGAACACTTCAGTGACTGTGGTTGACCTCGTGTACATCAACTGGGGAGGGTGTCGTGTTGTTTTTAGTGCAGAGTTTTTTTATTCCATATCGGAACTTATCCTCAAGTTCTGTAGGGACAGATTTGTCATTCATGTTGCCATTTGCGAGGTCAATGAGGAACTCTGCAGGGTTCATGGCTATTAATGGAGAACAGCCAATAGAGGAGAAATACGTCATTGCATCAGATGCTTTTCCGAAGTACAAGGTGCTTCCTTTTCCCAACAGAATCAACTTGTCGAACATGCTGAAAAGCTTACTTGAAGGCTGGTGTATTGTTGTCACCACTGTCTTTCCCTCCTGCCAAAATAACATCAAATAAAGAAGATTAATGTTTCATTAATTCCATTAAGAAAAGAAAGTAATTAGATGAAAGGCATGTAGTTACTTTTGCAATGTTTTGAAGAATCTGAACAATTCTTGATGCTGTGGTTGAATCTAGACCAGATGTTGGTTCATCTAGGAAAAGAAGTGATGGGTTGAGCAGGATTTCTGTTCCAATGCAGACCCTTTTCCTCTCACCCCCAGAAACCCCTCTAATAAATTTGCCTCCAATTGCTGTATCCTGGCATCTGAAATAGCATATTTAGCACTTGATCGTCACATCTTATGATAAGGGTATAGTAGGGAAGAAGATAATACCTTTCGAGGCATAGTTCACTTAAAACGTTCATGACCCTCTCCTTTTTCTGTGTTATTGATAGATCCTTCGAGAGTCGGAGCAAAGCTACATATGTGAGAGTTTCCTTGACTGTAAGATGAGGGAACACAACATCGTCTTGCGTTACATATCCAATCCTGTGTAAAACACACAAATATCTAATGTATTGGGCCACAAAAAGCTTTTTCAATTTTGAGGTGATGATTTTAAATGAGCCTGCCTTTATTAATTATAGTATTATACCTCTGCTTTAACGACTTGGTATATGGTTTGTCATTGTAAGTGATAGAACCACCATTGAACTTGGTCCTTCCGCTCAAGATATTGAGTAATGTTGTTTTACCACCTCCTGATGGTCCCATTAGAGCAAGAATCTCTCCTGGGCGTACTGAACCAGTGATCCCATGCAGAATGTACTTTCCTTCTCCAGAAGACTTCTCACCTTTCTCTGGAACCTTGTATTTCACATCTTCAAACTGCAAAAAAATGGAACCAATATAAATTACCCTTATATAGGATGGAAGCTAAGAATAAAATTTATCACCTTCAGATGTATTGGCGAGGTTGGTTCCATGCTCATTCTTGTCCATTTGCATGAATCTGATTCCTCCTCTGCAGAAACGTCAGAAGCACCATCTTCTGAAAAACAGAAGAAATCAAGAACAACTATTTGTATGATGATAATGATTCTCCCCCAACTGGGAGTTTAATGTTTTTATACTGGATATATGAGCTTATAATGTTTCTTACTGGATTTGGGGCTTGGCAGCTTCAAGACATCTGAGAGTTCCTGTGAGAGTGAGGTGGGTGCAGTGGTAAATGAAAGGGAGTATCTCATTTCCTTGCCAGAGGAACCATTAACGTTGGAATCCATCTGATGAAAGCTTCCTGCAACATTATTGATTAGGTCATCAATGTCGATCAAGAACTGAGCACTCGATGATTTAGTTTTGCGAATGATTGTTCCACCACGCGAGGTCTCCACTCTCTTGTCGAAGCTCAAGCTGAGAGCTGCAACATCTTTGTTTTCTCCGGGCTGAGAACTTGTACATCTAAACTTTCCATGAGGCGTGAAAACTGTATCGCTCCTCAATGTCAGCTCTCTCTTCTCTTCCATTCTTAGTGGAGGATGCACTACTGTAAGTTAAAACACAAAGATTCATCACTGGTCAGTGCACATTAATTCGATAAAATATATATACAAATATATATATATAGGCTGCTGTTGCTTCAGTTCCTAGAATAAAGAATTAAGAATATGCCTAACAGGCAAAGTGATATGGATATATATTATTGGAAAGGGAGTTACTTGAGAAACGTACTTTGAAGATAGTAATGAGGGACAATTGTGCAATCTTAAAGGCCGTATCATGTACTGAATATATATAGGCCTTTTAAGTTGGTGACTTTGCTTTGCCCATTGTCAAGGGCATTCTATAGTGACAATGATCAATATCAAATTTAAGTCTAAGCCAGTAATATAAATTAACGATTCGTTCCTCACATTTATATGTGTCTAGTTAGCGTCAATACAGATCATAGTGATTGGTCTAGTGTCTAGACTGCCTTCTGCCTTTTTTCTTCAGCTCTCTTGTGCAGAGAAAAGGATGCTTGTACGTATGCATATAATTATTTTGATTTAACGTTCACCGACAGACTCACCCGTATATTTTCCTCAGATGCAATACGACCAAAAGAAGAGGCGGTGCCCAAGATGTTAGGGCACGTCAGAATTAGAGTAATTTTTTTATGGGGCCTCACAGTTTCTGAGGCGTACAGAAACCGCAATATCCACATATAGCCTATATATTGTTCTTTTCCACATCACCATTAGCATATTGCAAGCTTCATATGAACTTATATAACCTTTATATCATTAACAAATTAGAACTAAGATTGCGGCGTTAATTAGGTGAACGAAACGATTCTATGGTTCTTGTAGTATGGCATGAGCTAAAACAGAGTGATCCGAACAGGGGTAACGCTCTTGGTGATAAGTCAATCTGGCAAACCCGTGATTTGCCACAAGAATTTTGCCAACCTGCGACGATGTCATGAACAGTTATTAGTTCTTGAACTAAAGGTTTAGAAGTTGGAAGCGAGGAGGAATAAGATTGATCCCATGTGGATCTACCGTACATGATGAAGAACGAATGGTTGTGAGTCGTGATGAGGAAGAACCCACAGAAGCAGAGGAAGGCAAGTTGATTGAGGAAACAACGACATGCAGCCAACTTTGCGTACTACACGATGTAGATAGCGGAGCATTGTAGCCAGAGCTTACAAAGATTGATGGCAAACTAGGCTGATGATATGGTTGGGTACAGCACGTGAACAAGTGATCCAAGATTTGAGAATCCACAAGCAAACTGGTTGAGAATGGGAAACGACCCATTTCTAGTTGAACCATGAAAAGCGAGTTCACTGTGGAAAAATTGACCCATGAGGAGTACAAGCTTAAAGAGAGTGGACAGAAGTGAATGGCAAGTCGTTTTCGAGAACGTGAGTGAAGGTGATCGGAATGGGTACAGTATCTAAGTACATACAGAGAGAACAGTGTGTGCTTCAAGAGAGTTCGATTTGGAGGGTAATGTAATTGGGTGATTAACAGTTCCGACATGCACGTGCCTTTTCATGGCCACCGTTCTTCCATGGACCAGCGCCACCAAATTCAACCAGGCCGTGACTTTTTGATTGATGCGCTTGACGGCTTGCCGGCAAACCCACCATATTCCTTGACACTGTAATTGTTATTTTTTTTCGGCCTGAAATTATTCACCATCATATTTATTGAAGCCATGTTTCATAAATCCACAAATTTTTTGCATCCAAGAGTCCTGGCATTGAACCGTAACTGAGATATGGAACTTAGAAGGTAATCATCTATGGTAATTATGTGATATCAAATAGAGTTTGATATATTTAACTGAGAAAAATGTAGGATGACATAGAGGTGCAACTTTCTTTTTACTAAACACACGTATTTTTTAATTAAAGATATTACTGTTTTGAATATGACTGAATAATTAATGTGAGCATACTTTTTAGTAAGCATTCGAATCTCAACTTATCATATTGTAGAAGGTTAATCCCTTTCATTAAAATCAACTTTGTAGAACTGTAATTTGATGGAAAGTATGAAGTATTTGAACTTTAAAGGCGTACTAACACAGAAGTGAGGATTGGCGGAGCTACTTGAGGCAAAAGGACACGGGAGGGCTACTTGGTGCTGATTGTCCGCTGACTGCATACCAACAAAAGTTACTTTGGTCTGTTCATTCTATCTTCTTTTAAATTATTATTATTCCGTAGATTTGGTATTACATGTGTGAAAATTTGAGTTGAACTAGGTGACAAATGGAAGGAGTCAGGCGAATCTGGTAATGTCTGTAAATAAACAAGTAGTCACTGGTTTAATCTCGCTTTTACCTCTCTGATTATCCGTAAATCTTGAATCGGGAAATCTGAATAATCATGCGTCATTATTGATTGAGGTTTTCAGTACGAACTGGGGCAATTAATATGAAAGGCACAGTGATTAGAATGGGGACGAGGGGTGGTTTAGGTGGGGGACCCATTTGGGGCGTTGCCAGGTCCAGCCAAGGTCCTGCTTTTGGACATTACATGAGACCCATTGCTTTTCTTTGACCCTTCGATCCCCTTGCTTTTTTCAACCATTTCACCTAATCCGACACTTACTTTTCTCTTCTTTATATTTATATTGTGAGGGATTAACGTCTTCGCTATATTTAAGCAAGTTTTTCTTCTATTTTCTTCATTTCTCATTCTCAGCATAGGACTAACATGGCCCATTCATACATTGCACCGCTTTCAAATGTCCTTCAATTTCCACCAGGAAAAAAAACAGAAGGCAATTCTAAGTACAGCATATTAAAGAAGTTGAATTTTTTTCATTATTATTGGGTATGTTTAGGAACGCGACAGAGTAGTACTTTTACGCGAGTCGAGGTAAATATATGGAGGATATTATCTCATTTTGCAAAAAACACTGTTGAACGTACTTTCGGGGAGTAAATAAATTTTTCCAAACAAACACATTAATTAGAAAATTTCCCCAAAGAAAGAAAGAAAAAGGGCGTGAATTTTAATTGGATTAATATTGGAGGAAAAATTTCACTATATATTAATATATCTCGGTGCTTCCGATCTCATGGATATTGGACGATAAGGTGTGTTTTTGCAAATTTTGATGAGAACCAATTTTTCTTTTTCTTCTGATCATGTCAATATCGAATACGTAGGAAGCAGGTATAGCCAGAAAAGTGAAAACAGAGAACTGACTGGTTAAGAATGGAATCATTAAGCATATTAAACCTCTATGGTGTGTGTGTGTGTATCTTTCTATCTCAGGAAAAGGAAAAAAATGACCGTCAGTATAATTAATTAATTTTTAATTGCTCACGTTAAGGCCTCCTTTGTTAATGAATTTGTTTAAATAAAAAAGAAGGTGAAAAGAAAAGAACCGTTAAGTAAGTATATTGAAAGCAATGGTGATTAGAAATGAAGGAGCTAGGGTTTGTTTTGAATAACGAATAATGCAATGTAGAGATGTACATGATAGAGTTGACATGTTCAATGAGAGCGAGAGGGGCAGTTCAGACTTCAGAGGCTGCTGAAGATCGCATTGGTTGGGACTAACCAAGTCATGACTAACATATAGCCTAATTAAACACACCCCATAATCCATGATTATTTACAAATTAATGTCTTTTAGCATATTATAATCCAGACTCTAATAAAAATTAATCTCTCCTTCATTCTCTGAATTTGATTATAATTAAGGAGGCCAACTTGGAATATAGCACCTATATATATAGTTATACAAAAAGTTGAAAATTTTGGGTATCAATTTACCAATTCCTTCTTCCTCCGTGCATTGGGGAGGATAGAAGAATTAAATAGAGAAATTAAAGTAATTTTTTAATTTCCATTAATTTGCATTACACATTTTTGTCGATATATAAGCACACATAATAATAAAATTGTAATTTTTTTACGGAAAATAAAATTTGTAATCTAACACAACCTATTGCCTCTTATGCGCATTTGGTTCAAATTCAATGCAAACTAACCATTAATTACCTGTGCTAAACTTTATCTCCATAGATCCAAATAATTTTGTCATCGTTTTTCAACTGTGCTCCAAATTTAGAAGGCTTTTGGAATTAGGCAATAACAAAAAAAAAAAAAAAAAGGAGCCAGCTGCTGCACACATCAACTCTAAAAAGGTAGCTAATTACTCTCAAGTCGCAACCTGCTTTTACTTGCCCTAGTGGGGATGCATGGATCTTCCATTTGGAAAAGTTTTTGCCTCCATTCTTTAACATAAGCTGATAATAAATTAAATGCCTATACCAGAAAGGGCAAGCAAGCTGGATTCATTTGTTGCTATAAAATAAGGATTAAATTAATTGATGAATATATGAAGAAGTGGGTGATTTGAACTCTGAAAATGAAAGTGAAGAGAGGTGATCTGCATGAACGTTGCAGGAGATAGGTAGCTGGATTCAGATGCAGCCGTCAAATGAGACTTGTGCTTCATCAGGAGCCGTGACCACAAAAGCCTTCTAGATTATCATTCTTCTTGTAATTAAGTAATCATTCATCGTAAAAGTGAATATACAAACAAAGACCTACCTAGCCAGAAAGATACAAGAAGACGGAAGATCTCTCACTTTTCGTACCTTAAAGAATATTTTTATGCAGAACATTCTGTGACAAGCCATATACTACTTTCATTTCTCCTTTTTACACACTTCCTTTATAATATTCTGAGAAAACAAATTACATCTAAAGATCTTATACAAATTTTTAATAAAAAATCTTAATTAATACAAGAATGGCTTTATTGTGCTGGGCTAGCTGCACCGTGTCTGGTGTTTGTTTTTATGATTGAAATTGTTTTTCTGGATATGGTGTATGAGTTAATTTATAAAACGAATAACTGTAGCATACAGATTATGTTTTTGAAAAAAATAAAGTGCATATTTGCTTTTATAAAAATAGTTTTTTGCGGATTCAATACAGTTAACTATTAATATTAATGAATTTAGCTGACAAAATGTTGGTCCAGTTAATATATATAGTTGGTTGATACAAACTTTGTAAAGTCATGAGTTCAAATCCTACTATCGGTATCAGAATTTCGTTGACGAGCAATCTGAGCTCAAATGCTAGTTAAATCTTTAAAACCCAACTTACATATCAACTTTTTATTTACATAAAAAGAATGAAGAATTCGGAGTCGGGAATCATTGATCAAGTAGGGCCGCTCGAAACTGAGGAAAAAAATAACTCGAGACTTGTACTAGCTACAGTTTGTGTGTGTAATGCAGATGAATGGTTGGATATATATGATCCAACTCTATCTTCTTCTTCTTGACAAAGTTTGGATCTGCAGGTCATTAAGAAGCAGTCGATTGTCTTTAGATCATGAATAATTTCCGGGTCAGCAGGGAAAGACTGATCCAATTGTGTATGTATATACGGTATGGTCTGGTGGGAGAGGGTTTAGCTGCAATATTGTGGTAATTCTGAAATATTTGGTTGTTTTCCGGCCGGAAGCATAATAAACGCAAGAGCTTAAATTGAGTTGAAACTTCATATTCACTCATTTGATGAGGAAGCTTAATCATATTACATATTAGACGTCACCAAGCCACAAACTTAATGTGACGGCCCCGTTCACACTTGAAGAATAAGGACACGGCCAGAGTCCAAGCAAGCATTACATCACGAAACCGGCCTCGCTCTCTTGAATTAAACACTTAAAATATTCAAGCTAGAGGAAGCCAGAGTTTACCACTTTACCACCAAATGTTAATAACGCATACACCATTAAAATATTCACCACCCTCCCTCCTCGTTGACCAGGATTTCAGTAATGTAATTAGATTCTGCCTCTGGCTTTTATATAACCTTGTTCATCCTCCTCCTCCTCCTCGCATCAAAATTATGGAATTCCCACACATGATGATGAATCCCACTGGGAAATCTCCCAGGAGATCCTCAGAACTTCAAGGCCCTCGTCCCACACCTCTCAAGATTAACAAAGACTCTCATAAGATCAAGAAACCCCCTCTTGCTCCTTCTCAGCCCCCTCCTCGCCAACCCATTATCATCTACACGGTTTCCCCCAAGATCATCCACACCACTCCTTCTGATTTTATGAGCCTCGTTCAACGCCTCACTGGATCTCATTCTTCTTCTTCTTCTCGTAATAATGATGATCCTTTCAGTGCTGCTAATGATAGCCATGGCGCTACGGTTTCGCCTGCAGCGCGTTTTGCAGCTATAGAGAAGGTTAGGTCACCGCCTAAGAACAAGCTGCACCATCTGAATGCAGAAGGGGCGGATATCAATGGATCTGCTACGACGAGTGTGTCTCATGGGATTTTGTCGCCGGGACCCACTTCTCTATCTCCGATCCCGTCAAGTTTCTTCTCGCAGCCGATGTCAACGACGTTGGAGTCCGGAGTGGTTAGTCTTTTTCATGATTTGAGCACCGTGCTTCATAGCAGCAGGAATTTCGCCGAGGCTGGCTTCATCCCTAGCCCTTCTAATTACTTTGTTTCACCTCGTACTATTGATTTATTCAATACTTTATTTAACTAACTGGTTCGTCAGTTGCTAGTTTTCATGTCTTATTTCAGTTTAAACATTTGATTTACACATTTCATGGTGTACTTAGTTTATCAGACAAAGGATGATGGCATATATTATACGAATAGTCGAACACACACAATACAACAAAAAAGGGCTTAAATTAGAGATTATGTTTTGTTATTCTTTTGGAGGCTAGCAGATTGGAAACTTCTCGATGGAATTATCATTTATATATCTTCCACTCTTAATTAATTTCTTTTGATATTAAGTGGGCCATCCGTATCTTATGAGATTAATCGTTGACGCCATTTTTGTCCTGCTTCATATATGGCGCAAGGTTGGCAATGTATACTTAATCTTTTATCATTGCCTCTCACGTTTCGTGTTGCTTGATACTAAACAAAACTTGATTGCTTAGTCTAATAATTTTTCAATTACCTTTCACCATTACGATTTTTATTATTAATGATATTTTAACAAAATTTTGAAATCTTCTTCTTGTGAATCTTTGTTGTTAGGACAAAATTTGTGTTAAGGTTTGATTGAAGAAGTGAATCTAGTGAATATAAGCAAATGGATCTAATTAAGTTTTGTTCTTTAATACTCGGTTTCAGTTATAAGATGTCTTCTGATGGTACTTTCATTTTTCGTAATACATAAAATGTTTTAAATAAAACAATGATCTAATTATAATGTCTTTATTCTAAAAATGCCTTTCATTAAGTGTGAATTAATCAAGGGTTATACTTCTAACTGTACCCGTATTTAATAAGATTTATTGGCTTTCACAATTTACACTAAAAACATCTTGTAATTGAAACGAAAGGAATACTTGGAATTTTATGAAGTGTTTGGGAATTCCGTTGGAAAAAATGAGTTTACAGATTTCGAGATATTTTACGGATTTTAAGATGGTTTTACGGATTTCAAGATGATTTTTATGGATTTTACAATAGCTTTTACAGATTTCGAGATAGTTTTATCCTACCTTGCATGTACCGTTGGGGAAACGGTGTCCCCAAACAAGCACCATATTGTTGTATCAAAGTCATAAAACTTGGCTTGCAAATGTTGATAATTTAAACCCTCAACTATATATAAAACTCCCATATATATAGCCGGCCTAAATTAGGGGAACAATAGTTAATGTGATGATGGAGATCCTACAACAACAACAACAGAACGTCCAAGAAAAGCTATAATGTGACGAAGATTAATAGTTTTTTTAGATATTTTATGTTGTATTTATTAATTTAATTTTTTATACTTAATATACTTTTCCTTTGAATAAATCATTTAGATATCTATTATATACTATTATCTTGTAAAATTCATTGAGTATATTATCTTTAGAACATTAAGGATGTTGTTTTTTCTTAATATTTTGAGTCATATTAGGATTAGAAAGTTGTATTATTTATAAAGCAAGTTGTATTCAGTTATTTCAAAACAAATAAGAAATCCTTCATTGACAAGTTTTAACTTGTAATTTTTATTATGTAGAGAATGCGATATAATCATAAGAAAATAATCAACTCTTGGATAACATTTTATAATTAAGGATCTAAAAACGAGTTTCTCTAAGGTTTTAATTTAGGTTGCCAAAATTTAATAGACTTTTGTTAAACTTTTTATAGTTAAAGATCTAGAGATAAATTCCTATAAAATTTTAGCTGATTAAATCATTAAGTCACGGGATTTACCGTTTGATTCCGGATCATAATGTATCTGATAAGCACTTCGGTCTTATTCTAGAAGACATTCAGGCATTCATATATAATGAACCGTGATAACTGATGTCATTCGTTTAGTGAAATGATGGAATCTGTGTGGAGGAAATCTATACATTTTTTCTCAATATTTCTTTAAATTTATGCAATTAATGTGATTAGGCTAATTGATTTAGAAATTCCAGCTAGATCTCAACCGCGGAAGAGATTTATGAAGAATAATTTTGTAAGGTGCGGAACGCGGCATTCAAAACCAAAACGTGATTATATATTGGGTTTAATTGAAATGTTTACAAAAACCAAACGTACGTTCAACAGTGTTTTTTCATAAATTAAGATAATCTCCTTCATATATTTATCTCGATTTGTGTAAAAGTATTTCTCCACCATATTCAAAACGGATTAGGTTAAGTAGAAGAGAGCTTATATATAGTTTCCCTTTGCTTCCATCTGTCACCTAGAACAAAACGGTTCCCTAGGATAAATTTCCAACAAACACACAAACACTCTTTTTACTCATAGCTAGGTCAGATCGAATGTAGTAATTATAAACTAAGCATCTTAATTTTACCCTACATATTTTTGGCTAGACTTCTATCTTATTTTTCGATGAAGTTCAACCTAAAATTGATTGTTAGAACAGGATCGCTTTGTGCCTTCAAGTTTCAACTTATGTATACATGCCAGATATCTATGTTCCATATATGTGTGTCTGTTAGGTCAATTTCTTGGGACCTGAATCAAACTCACATGGTAAATTAAAATTAGTTTTTTGAGCTTCTGAGCATCTAAATTCATTAATGAACGATTAATTGATTATATGTCTCTCTGTGTCTGTCAGATTGCAAAGACAATGGGGCAGGAAAGAGTCAAGTTGTGAAGGACAAAACAAAAAACGATGTCTATTCAAGGCCTTAAAAGGGCATGGACGACCGGCAGATAAAATTTGGATCCCCAAAGTCAATAGTTTAGCACAGAACTCACTAAATATTTGTGAATATAATAATAGTAATTGACGACCGTGAGGGGAAGCTTGATTGTAAAGATTTAGTTAGGAAAAAGCAAAATCCCTTTATCATCAAAGTGGTCGATCAGAATAAATTAAAAAACACTTCTGAATAAGTCAGAATAAAATATCTCTCGTATTCTATTATGTAAAGTCATTTAAAAAAATAATGTAAACATTCACCAGTATAATAGTCAAAAGTGCTTTACGTGCAGTGTTAAAGGGATGTTTGATGTAAATTAAAGGGTTAATATTATCGTTGTCTTTCCAATTTAATCAAATTGTAATTTTGGTAATTATAGTTTATAGGAATTTGGTCTAAGTTTAAAGGTCAAAACCAAAATTCATTAAATTACAAGCACAATTGTTAATACCTATACTTACTAACCTTGTTTGATTCTATCTTTAGATTTTTCATCTTATTGATCACCGCTCATGTTGCTTTTAGAATTCCCATGCTTGATTATTTACCGGGAACAAAATCCCAAGCTAGGTTTTTTTTTTTATTTTCAATTATATCCTCATTTAATTATTTACAAGTCTTATTCTCTCTCCAGAGATTGGGTCATTACTTATGTGCATGCTCCTAGCTTGTTTTCGAGGGAGACCCAATTATAGAGCATACTGTCACTCAAATGCAGTTTAAGCAGTCTATATTTAAAATCTTTAGCTTAAGATATTTTGTGGTTAATACAGTAGATTAATGCTGTAAATAAGATCCCTTGATATGCGCTACTGATTATAGCAGTAATTGTCCCAGAGTAATTGCATATTATTAATATCCCTTATTTCTCTCCTTAATTCATGTAACTCGTTCCTGTATATATTACTATGTACCATCAGAGAAGATATATGAATAAAATTAGCTTCTGACTCACATGGTATCAGAGCTGTCAGATACAGAAGCAACAAACGAGTCCGCACTGGAGCGTTCAACAACAGGATCCGATATCCTAATGACATCCACCGGACAGTCTTCG